>JAMKCH010011661.1:0-29663 GCA_023653785.1 Ophioderma brevispina
TGCATCTACATGATAAGGGGCGGCCAAATATAATTCTTTCACATTTTGTATAGCTTTTTTGATTGTGTTAATGTAGGCCTCATCTTCTAATAAGGAATTATTAAATTTCAAGGCGCCTCTGCCATGCTTAAAATTACCATTTTGCAATCTTATTGTAATTATTGAGTGGTCCGTTCTATAACCTGGCATTATATCAGAATGATCGATTAAGTTAAGCATTTCAGAGGAAACCAGAAAGAAATCTAGTCTTGCTTGTTTAATTGGGTTGCATTTTCGCCATGTGAAACGTCTCGCATTTGAATTTAAAATTCTCCAGGGATCACTCAAGTCCAAATCTTCCTTTATTTCGAGTACTTTCGCTCCAGCTCGAGGATTATTAATATTTATATAATTGGAGGCATCTAGATCTGGATCTTGAACAAGATTAAAATCACCGCAAATTATACAGTGAGGATTGGCAAAATTGTTCAAAATATTTTCTATTTGTGCATAAAAATCAGGTCTATCATCATTTGGACCATATAAACAAACAATAGTTACATCCATGGATTTTATATTTAAGTCTAATGCTAGCCAATTGCCCCCTTCATCCCGTTCTATTTTATTAATGTTGAATTGAAAATTATTATGGCAACACCTCTTGAATTGGTTGTATTACATGCTGTGACACACTCAAAACCCCACTCTGCCCTTATAGAATTCTCCCATTTCTTGTCCCAGTGTACATCTAGGAGGCAAAAAATCGAGAATTTCTTATTCTCAAGTATTTAAACACATCTTTACGTTTGTATTTATCACATAAACCTCTACAGTTAACCGAACAAATAGCGATAGAACTATCCATTATATAACTTCATTCTTTGTCTTTGGGCCTGATAAAACACATTCATATTTCAGTCTTTCTTAAAGCTTGGTGAAAACACTTACACAAAATTATAACAGAAGATATCACACTGATAACAAAAAATAACACACTGATAAAAAATACCTTAAAACAATTCTAATAACAAAAAATAACACACTGATAAAAATAACTTAAAACAATTCTAATTAAACTTTCTTTGAGGCGGCCTTTGACAGTGTTAATAGGAAGGTTACGCTGCATAGTCTCAACTACGATATTCCAGAAGAGCCTGTCATACCATTGGTATTATGTTTGAAACCCAAACATTTTCATAGAGTAGGGTGGTTCCTAGTTTCCTCCAAGGAAACACCTCAAGTTAGCCCCTATAGTCCGGCAGCGAAACTGGAATTTTCAGATGAACCTGGAAATTTTGTATAATTATAATTTTTTATGATTGATTTGTGTAGCTGAAAGTGTCCTCTTTGAGAATCTGCCGGGTGCACCAGGTGCACCCTTGAGCGTTTTGAGAAATATGTAAATAGACTAGTGTGTGACATCATCCTAATTATGGTTTATCAATACTCGCGTGGAAGCTTGTTGTAATGAAAAAATAAAAATGTGCCCAAAAATAAAGCCTCCCTCTAAAAAGAATTCATAACAAATGACCATTGTAAAAGGGAGGTGTGTGTACGCTTTGATAGGTGTTCCTTTCAGTTGAGGTACTAGAGACATTGGCGGTAAAAGCAGCAATTAAAATAGCGAAGGCAATCATTTTTCAAAAGACCAACCAACAATTATAAAATCAAAATGCATAGGGGTGATAAAATCATACAAAAGTTTTGACAAATCGGTAAAAATTAGCAAAAAAGGTTGTCAAGTGCACCGAACATTCGGCGAAAATTAACGAATTATACATTTGATGTGTCGTTAATACTAGCTAGTGGTGTTATATTTGTTCTTTCATGTTGTTCGGCCTTTACTAAATTGTCTCTCGTTGATTTGCTTGTTTTACTTCTACCTGTTTCATGTACAGAACTTTCATCATACTTCGTGAATCCTAATTTATTTGCCCATAGGCGACCGATTTTTCTCTTAAATGTAAACGCTAAAAATATATAGAAACCTTGAAGTGAGTTGATCACTATATAGATATACCAGAGCGCTGGTACACCACTGAAAGCCGCTGAGAAGGCAAAAATCCAGGTAAAGCCCATCAAAGTTGAAATCTGAAATGAAAATAAATAGTTTAAAACGTTTACAACTACTGAGATTTCATCGGTTTACACTGGCTTAATCGCACACACAGTCGAGATGTTTTACTAATAGTGCAAGGAATTTAGACAAAATAATGGTTTGACCTCAAAATATTTGCAACGGAAACAATTTTGGCGCTGTTATACTTGGACATGATGAGAGAATAACATATAAAAAGTATAAGTAGCGGGGAAGATGTATTTGCAGATAGGAAAGGTTTGGGAGGGGGGGGGGCAAATATAAAGTAGGTATAATTGTACTGAAATCTATACTTAAATTTTTGGCTATTATCTTAAGCATTAAAAAGGGTATAGTTTGCCCTATCTAGGTTATAGTTTAATAGGGAAATAAAGGTTCAAAGTCATCCTGCGGTAACATTTTTAGAATGCTCCGGTTCTTTTCAAAATGGTCCCAAATTCTTCATATAGTCCTAAAGGACCAGGGAATATAATACCTGCACTCATTTCACCATTTGGCCACGTAATTGGAGGTCAAAATGTAACAACGGGCTACATATCCTATGAGATCATTAATGTTTACCATCTAATTTACATACTAAAAGATGAAATGTCAAATGCAGAGGAAATATGAATTTTCTGTGGTAGAATATGACCAGACAAACAATTTGAGACTGGTTCGTTCATACATCAAAATCAGAGTACTTTCAAAGAATAACCACAGGATGACCTTGACCCGTTATAAGTCTATAATCCTGAACCTAATGACCATAGATATGGCAAACTATACCTTTTTAAAACCACGTGACCAGATGATTTTTACATTTTCCCCACTGTTGATTTTTCTAGACTTTTGACACATTATTCTGTGACAATTTAGAGGTATTATAACATAATGATGCAATTGTTTTAAGTAAAAACAACAACTTTCTTCTACTATAATGCAAACACAGAGGTAAAATCGCGGAGGAAAACCACGAGATGGAACGATTTGCGGAACAAGGTAGGTTACCAAAGACTAGTTGACTCGTGTCCTCGATTGTTTCTGTCGGTTATACACGAATCCGACGGGAAGCCTCGAAAGGACACCCTCTACGTCGCCGCCATTACTGGGGGCATCCCGGCCACCAACACACAGTACACCGTTACACACACGCCCCTATTGCTTAACGAACGAAATATAAGCCCATATCATGATAAGAAGATTTACAACCTACCTTTTTTGCAATTGTTAACACTTTCACCGGGTTATTTCCATGGATTTTATGAAGGGATGATGTCAGGGAACTGGCTAAACTGGAATTCCAGGGCCAGTGTTCTTACTGTTTTGTAAAAATTGAAGGGTTATCTCGCCCCACTTTGCGTGACTGAGAATTAACGCTTACTGGTTAGAAACTTGTTAAAAATTGGTAATAACATCCGCGTGAGAAAAATAATTTTCGTAAAATTCAAAACATCCAGACAAAAATAAAGTAACATAGAATGTTGATATAGTCCGGTACTGAAAACTTGAATAGTTCCGAAGAGCCGATCGTATTTGCTGAAAAACGTGACATCTTCGGATGCGGTTTGTTGGTTTTGAGAAAGGACACTTCCGTGACCATGTGATCGATTTCGGAAAGATCTTAACAAACTTAGTCTCGTTGTGCATGGAATGTGCTCCGCCTGGACTATCAGTACCCGTGAAAATGACCGGCGAGTTACAATTTAGACTGAAATGGATACGATGATTGTTTTTCATTTGTGGCCATACGAGTGAATTCGCACGCAGTTCGTTTCCATTTTTGTTACAAACAAACTTTTTTATCGCTATTTGTGCAGCCAAGAAATTTACTTTTTTCCTAAGTCCGCCCATGATTGAATATACAATGGATAAGCAGTAACTGTGTTTGGTTTTTGCGTCAGACTGATCCAAATTATCGCTTCTTTGTGGTAAACGTACAACGTAAAACGCGTGTATAACGAGAAATGCAAAAGATCCCCCCCAGTCTGGCGGATGGTGAGTGCGCCGCCCACGGCGTAGGGGCGATATAGTCGCCGTCGATTCTTGTATACTAAAGACTATAATAGTTCTGAGCCTGCGTTTGTTAGATAATTCATGTGTATCGTAATCACTGACCTCTACACATATGGAAGGTGGGTCTGAGTCGCCGAGTTGAAACAACAGGAAGTTGTTTTTCCCTTCGCATATGGCGGGAAAATAATGATGTATGTTGGTGCACATATTCCACAGAGATCTTCTATTGTTATACAAACGTCCTTCCACTTTGACAATAAAGTGGAAAATTCAAGGTTATGTTCAACTTGTGTGTAAGCCGTTTAAACCTATCAACAATAAAGTGAAGCATATTGCGAAGGGCAAAATGCAACTTCCCTTGGTTTCAAGCTGCGACTATTCAACGGATGATGCGCCAGCCCGCTATCCATGTGTTGAGGTCATGAGCGTAAAGCCCGTGATAGACTTCCAGTCGCAGCGAGGGATTTCTGCGCGTGAGCATGCGTAAACTTGATTGGGTCAGAATCCGGTATTACGCACGTCAATCGCTCGCTGGGACTGGTAGTATATCATGGGCTTAATGCATTCGTAAATGTCTACGGCAACAACCTAAGTTAGCACTATACAATTGTTTAACGACTTGCAATTGTTTGGCGAGCGTCTTTAGGGTACGTACCTTTACATGTGTTATTAGATCATGGACATTTGTATTGAAATTCATACTTTTCATACATATTGATGGAAGCGCGTGGCCCACTGGTTTGGGTGTTAGCCTTTGGTGCTGAAGCTGGAAGTCCCTGATTCTGTTCCTTGGGGGGGGGGGGGGGGGGGGGGGCGGGGGCCATTGCTGGATTTAATTGGTTCCTTAATCCGGATTTAATTTGTATACGAGCTACTGATTATAATTAGAATTCGCTCTCTCCATGGACTTGGGAAATGGATGTACCGTGTAAATATCTTGTCCTTCGGATGGGACGTTAAGCTGTCAGTCTGTTAAAGAATAATATCAAAGTCAGTGTAGAAAAGAGTAGCGTCCTTCCGTCCTGGTGGAAGGAAATAAGCGTCATGTAGAGGCTTTCTGGCGACTCACCAGGACATTGACCGAATAAATCAAATAAAAAAATCATTAGGTACAGACCTTATCCGTACATGGTCCCCAGTGTGATCTCTGTGCCAAGAATCACGAGGAAATCTAAAAGGCTTTCCCATGGGTTAAAACGTTGAGGTAGATGATCTCTCGCAAAACACATACATTCCTCACTCCAATTTTTTGAACACAAATAGCAGGAAGGGACGTTAAGGGTAGGTCTTAATGACTATGAAAATCACCTTTATATAAATACAGAAATCTTCCTTCATTTTGCCATTCCGAACTTTTGTTACTTTGAGGCCGTCATGGCTTTTGTCTGGTAGCGTGTAGATTCCAGTGGTATTGCAAATAAAAGCAAAATTAACGAATCGGATAGCCAAGGTCCACAAAGACACCAGATTCGCGTAGGTGAGTGAAAATCCAGGCCAAACTTTCCATTGCAATATTGGAACGGGATTCTTCGTGCATGCGCATAAGTGTAGTATCAGACACGGGGCGATGACTATCACAGGTTTTGTTAACCAACCGTACAGTAGGTATTTGTAAAGATGGAGTTGTTCTCGTGAAGTGGTGTGTCTTGTGTTAGAACAATATTTTGTTTAAGTCAAAAGAAAGAACCGTACTCAGGTAAATGTACACAACCACAGGTAATGTGACAAACAGCAATAAAATGGACAAGTGTTAAACGTCGGACTCCCAGCTCCCAAGGAGAGTGTTGAAAAAACAAAATGGCTGTAACCAAGCGCAGCTACCAAATTCCTAATGGCTTTTGTCGCACGTGTTCGCAGATCTGAAAACACAGTAAGTCACAAATGTAACAATAAGGCTGTCAGGGATTATGAATACGGGCCTACGAGACTCATAGGGTCTGTGATCGTCATACGCTAGAAATGTTTATGTTTGGGTCTGTTGCGAGTGCCGTTTCTTTCGAGGAAATGAGCCTACCTGAATTGCCCTCTGGCGTATAAGGTATGTTAGGCGTATACATTTCTCTGTTGGTTTTAAGCAGTATATCATTGGATAGTTTGTGAAACAGTGAGCATTAAGAGTGGTATAGTGCACAGGAAGCTATCTTTGTTTAAAACTTCAGTCTGTAATTAATTGCGAAATGATTTCTCTCCTTAATCAAATCATACTGAAAAGAAAGCTTACCCAATCTAATAAATGTACTGCGTACTGTTTTGACTTATGATCAATGTTCTATTATCCGTATTTTCAATCGAGACATTGTTAATGTAAGTCGTAGAACAATAGAAAATTGCTGTTGACAGTTTAGATTCCAAGTCAATGGTAACGTTTTACAAATATGTGCAGTTCAATCTTTCATTCGGAAGAAACATGCGTCAAATTTTAAATTCTTAATTCAATAATAGAACTGAACAATTCAAGTTCAATTACGTATTTCATGATTTATCCGTAAACACAGTTACTTGTTTCACTTCTGATGATGAAAGGTGAATTGAAGGTAGATAGTGGTCAACAGTTCGCTAACGCGTCAACATCGTGTTAAGATTGCAGGTATGATGCAAGTGACATGTTAAAGTTTATCTGATTAACTGCGCTAACTCACTTTACAGCAATATTATGCATGGTTACCATTTAAGGTATAACCTTCAGGACATGATAGGGTCCGACATTTATCTGCAACGGATCATAGGACTTGATGTGGATTGTTACACGTCCATGTTGCATTGTGAAGAAAAACATGGTTATCTTACGGAATGTTAAACCACTAACCATCTGGGAACATCAACAAAACTGATATGGGCGCGGCAGGGGCCCTCTGGGCTGGGCAACAGTCCCGGGTTGCGTTGTACTACAAACCCTGGATATTAAGGGAATGTCGTCAGAGTAGCGTCAAGTTGTAACATCTAAAACCAGGTGGATTGCTAACAGATATAACAGTAGGATTTGCGGCTTTAAGATACAACGATTCCTTCTGATCATTACATATGCCGTGTATCTTTGCAATTATTAAAAAAATCTTTGGCCGTGTTTTCTGAGAGTAACACGAAGTAAAATAAACCATCTTGGGGTAACATGGACGAGTCCCTAGCCTTTGAAGACGGTGGCAAACTGGAGGCACAAATTTATCGGACAAAAGTTATTGATGACCGAAGTGTTTCTGCCAGAGAGGTCCCATTATTAAGGACTTTCTGTAGGAGCGGGGCAATATCTTCTACAAGGGCCGTGAGACTCATAAAGTGAACCTCCAGCAAATTCCATTCACAAGGCTCACAATAGATATTCCTAAAAGTCAAACCATTAATTGGTTTCATAACTGGGATCACAGATGGGCCAATCATTTAAGGTCAGGTTAGTGACATTTTTTTTATCGCAAGATGAGATGCAAAATCATTGAGCATTGGCAATCATATACACGCCATCAGATGACATAGGAATATGTTAGAAGTATGGTCTAACACAGCTAATTTGTTTGATTCTACAGAAGTTATCAGAGAAAAAAGAACGAATGTCACATGACACATTTTGACAGCAATCAGCGAAGAAAGTTGCATAAATATCGCAGTGGCAAGCCTGGTGGTAGATGACATTCCACTTAACACGACTGTGCGTTTTCGCATAAGGTGACAGCCGCGGTTTTGGGTGGTGGTTGGGGAGGACGTATTACTAGAAATTATACTCAAACGGGTAATCGGGTCAAGAAATGTACAGGCCCTTTCAGAAATCATACACGAGAGGTACTTTAGTGCAATCTACAGGCCTGACGCATGGGTGATCAAAAAGAAAGTTTAATTTTGTTGTATGTTAGTTAAAAATTCGTACATAATTCATTGTAAACTAATATGTCATTCGAACATTAAAAGTTCTTTGTCTAATTAAAACGAGTTTGAATTTGCTCGTGCCAAACCAGGAGTTATCCATAATTTGAATAAAAAAACCGCCCATTTTCCGGATGTACATGTGTAACTTGCAATTAGTTTCTAATTAAACCAAATCAATAATGCGTGAACAGAAAAGCCTCCATTGGTTTGACCATTTCAGTGTCAAAGTTATGATTCGTAAAAAAAACTAATTTATCAAATTTAGACTATATGCAATGGCATTCGCAACCTTAAGTTGTATTACATGTACAAACAACAGGAAAACTAACAAAAATCAAATGATATCATTGGAGCATTTTGGAAGCAAAACTCTTCTTCTCTTTTGTCGGGTCTCCTTAGCGACCCGACTATACAAACCACTGCTCTCAAAATGCGAAATCTTATTGAAGGTCATTCATTTATGTTTTTCTTTTATGAAAATGATCTACGTACTACTATTAATTATGTAAGTAGATTTTAGTGTTGGGTGTGTAAGCGATGCTGCAATTTCAGAAGAAGAATTTTTAAAAATCTTGCAGGTTTGAAATGGTCTAAAAAGCAATTTCTTTGATTTAAGTCTCGTCAAGATGGTGGGAAGGACTAGGGAGAGTTTGGGGTAAAACGTGCAGGGATAGATAAAGGTGAGTAACGAATAGGATTTGGAGGTATAAGTAAGCAAGAGGTATATGAAATGATTCAGGGCCACGTAGACGTTTAAACTACGGTGAGAAAGAGGTATATGACCAAGGGTGAAAGGCAAATAATTGGAAGGGATTGCCTTTCTCCCTAAGGTCATTTTCAGTGAAAGTGGGTAAGTTCAGGAGTTGTAATTCGGAGTGGTAATGATTGAAGCATAAGTCTGGAAGATTTTCCCCATACATGTGTGATATTATTTAAGACGAAGTGTAGGTGGTGGGAACATCTTTATTGAAAGGACAGGAAGGTTGTAACCTAATTTAAATTAAAGCTTAGAACTTGGGGTCCTGTAAACACATTTGCGCCCAATTGGGCTTCGTTTTTCTATTTTCTTTATTTGAAATGACAGGAGAGAGTTACGTACATCAAATAGAACATTGCACGATCCCGAAATGAATCTCGTTCGTTGCCCATTTCCATCCGGGAAATTATACCAGCATTCATGGCTTAAAAAATCGGTTCGGCGAGTTAACGGAAAAATACCGAAAAACTGACCCTATGGTGACGTTGCCCCTTCTTACGTTGGTAATGTCCGTCAGGGGCAACAAGTATGGGCACAGTACGATCGAAAAATATCCCGTATTGTCGTGAATTTACACACCAGTTGCCTTTATTTGAACAATAACAGGAAGGTGTAACCTACGTAAATTAAAGCTTATAAACTTTAGGGATTGCAGTTTTACATATTGCGCCTAATTGGGCGTCTTTTCTATTTTCTCTAGATTTGAAATGACAGGAAAGGGGAACCTACTTTAGTTAAAGAGCTATAATTGGGATGAGTTTTTATACACATTTGCGCCCAATGGGCGTTTTTCTATTTTCTTAGTTTCAATTTCTTTCTGCATTTCAATTTGTTTGAAAATTAAAAAAAATTAAAGCTGTTAACATTAGGATGCAGTTTTTACAATTTTGCGCCCACTTGGGCGCCTTTTCTTGAAAAAATTTTTTTTTTTTTTTTTTTTTTTATTTGAAATGAAGAAGTTGTAACCTACGCTAAAATAAAGCTTTATAAAGTATGTGAGGTCAAAGGTCACATACCAAGGTCAAAGGTCAAAGGGGTGTGATCAAGTTTGTAAACAAGGTGATTGGTTTAATGCAATCTTATACTCAATGTATCAAACATTACTTTTAATCGTTTGAATTCTCTTTTATACAGTTTCGGTAATTAAGTGAACTTCAACTAGAAACCATCTAATTCCCTAACGCTTTAATGTTGTTCTTATGTCTTGTAAAATTATGCCTGGCGACCCGACAGATTTTTTTTCTAAATACTTGTTTTTCTATAGGGGTCATTCAAGCCAATTCACAAACGCGAGTACACCCATCAAACTCATGGTTTTTTATTTTTTTGTATTGAAAGATATCATGAGAAACAAAAATCCGGAATTTCGAGCTCTGTACCTCTTTGTTTTCACGCTACAGTACTAAAAATTTGAGGGGGTCACTCAAAACTATAACGGTGTGAAACTTCAATAGTAGAGGCAATAAGTAAAGAATACACCGCAGATCCTTCCAAAATGGAATGAAATTCTGTATTACTTTCTTGCCTGGCGATTGCAAATATGTGATCAGACAAAAATGCATCTTCCATTTTTAAGTTGAGGGAGGTACAAAATGGCTCAAAACCACCTAAGACCTCCTAGGTTACCTTATTTTTTCTTTCATCTTTTTAAAAGAAAATAACTTCAGTTCGTAATTTTGGTACCAGTTCAATGATAATGTCGTTATTAAACATAACGAGTTGTAGAGGTGCGGTTATAAATTTTCTTTATCCATTTCTCACAAGTGTAATTAACCTGTCATTCAGTTTAAAAGTTTAATATTTGACGGAGGGTAGTAAAAGCCTCATTTTAATACAAAGCTGATATCAGGGGGGTTTTCCATTTTCAGAAACAATAGTCGGTGAAGTTATGTTACGTTTTAATTACAAAAATTGACTACTGGTGTACCAGCATTGCAGAATAGACCGTTAGCCCAGAGACATTTCCGGGTGAGTCAAAAAGATTTTAACACTCGATTCAGAAAAATATTAAAAATATAACAAGTTCAGAAATTGGTTTTTATACACGGAAACATAGCTCATTATATTACTATATTGGTTATACAAAAATCGCACGTTTAATTTGGATATTGCCGATATGGGTAAATTGACGGAAAGCCGCCAAAAACCGATTGACCACGGTTCTTTTGACAAGTTCTCATCGTCCACGCCGCATAAAGGCCATTGAAGTTACTGTCATCTAAATGCTTTAAATAACTTTTGTTATTTTTTTCTAAGTAACAATGTCATAATCCGTAACACTTATTGGAAATATTCTTAAACAATAGTAATACAGTAGCGTAAAACAGGGGGCAGGGGGGGGAGGGGGACGGCTCATTGTCCTCCCCCTTTGGCCTGGACCAGGAAAAGCTTAGAGCAGGATAAGTGGGAAAGGACAAGCAGAAAGGGTACAAAAAGAGAACGAAGGAGAGGAACCGATTTGAGATCTGCAATGGGAAAGGCAGATGGACGTTGAATGTCGGTAATGTTAAATATATTCCTCAGTAACCCCCCCCCCCCCCCTCCCATCAGGTTATGAAGGAGGCGGCGGAAAATGTGTGTCAACCGGCTGTATTGACGGACAGCCTACAATTTGCATTCCGTTCCGGCGAAAAGATATGTGAACAATATCGAACAATTATTGAATGAAGTAATGCTTCAAAAGTTGGGTGTAAGATTCATGATTTTTTATTGATTAGACTGGAAATAGTTTGACATTTCTTGATGAAGGTTACACACTGTATTCAAAGCAAGCAAAGAATGTCATGATGTACTTGTGTAGACTCATCCAAAGTCTCTTTGGACAAATTTCCACAACAGTTAGAGATTCCGTGGAAAAGGAGTAAAAATGCGGACCTAGTCTTTAAGTTAGCATAACTTCGCCAAGGCCAAAGTTCAAAAATCAAAATTCAAAATTCTCTAGAAGGTTGTGAAATAATCTAGTTTTATGTGATAGTGGTTGACTTGGTTGATTTTCAATGGCTGTAGAAAAAGTCAAACAAAAACGAGGGTAAAGCTGTTTGACCTCACCCTGGAGGTACCAATATCTGACATTGGGAGCAGTGGGTATCCTTGGGGCGCAAATTGCGGGCGCACGTCCCCGCGGTTCCATGCCAACCAAAAAATGCCCAAAAATCAGCCTAGTTTCAGCTATTAGAGGCTTGTTCCGAGCCCGGGGTCCCCTCAAAAAAAAGCCAGGTTTGAGATCCAGGTGGGAGTGGAGTAAGGGGGATACTGAAAATGAACGAAAATGGGATCCCCGTGTGTTGGACACGATAAGAAGATTGATTCTATATACTTTCCTTTGGTATAAAATTGATGTCGCCCAAAAGTATTTTAGTCACCGCAGACAGATCTGTTATCTTTTTAATGGGAATCTTGAGATCCTTTGAAAATACATATGATCAATAACTATCCGATTATCCAAAGACAGGGTATATTAATTATCGGGGATTGAAAGAACAGTAGTAGGATGATTTTATTATCTCGGAGTAAATGTCTGAATAAGGGGATAAGATTATGAAAATGGATGTATCTTCTTACAAGAGAAAATCAAGAAAACATGTGGTGATCAATTTGGCCGGGAAATTGTTACAATTCGGTTTGAAAAATGTCCAGGGAGAATGCGGGGGAGATACGCGTTTGTTTGTTTGTTTCATTTAATAAGCACACAAGTGTAAGCTAGTGTAGTGACTATATGGGATATTTCCCACCTTAAAGGGGCATTCTCTGAGTCCACAGCCTCGTTCCCCCGACTTACCTAAAAAAAAATGAGGATTTTATATCATCTGAAAACGTTAGCCTTAGTAATCAATGTGATACCAAATTAGGTCGTACTGAAAGAAATTCACAATTTTGGAATTTCTTGTCCGTAAACGGACATAAATTACAGCACACAGTAGCATACGGGGGACCGGGGAAACGAGCCAATGCTCATAACACAAAAGCGCAGCAGAGGGTCAACTCAAATTCGTGGAACAAGCTTTTCTCAAGGATATCTGTTATAGAATTATTAAAACAAAATGGGGCTTGGAAGCAGAAAGCACCTCTAAAAGCTCGGTAATTTTGTTGTTCACATCAAGAGTTATTTATTCAATGTAGATAGCGATTGTGCCACTCAAGGGTTACACAATCATCAGTAGCGGTTTTATTAGACGTCCGAAGTATGCAATGAGCTTTCTGAATAGAATCTCACGCTCTACAGCAGATAGGCCACAATATAACAACAGCCAGTCTGTTTACGCGAAATAATAAACCTGATTTTTCATCAAGGGGACTTCTAATTGAAACCTTTATCAATATCAACAATCACCATTTCTTTAAGCTCGCCGTTGTAGAAATATAGACCCGCATATACAAAACATTCAACATCCGTGATCATTTGGTTCGTGACGAGATAATTGTGGAATCAAAATATACTCGATTCTTTAATAAATAGATGTAATCACCCTCAAGTCAAAACACTAACAATCTACAGATGAGCTTTAGATTTGTTTTATATGATAATGCAGTTTGCTACTCTTTATGATACTTGGATTATCTTGGCAAAGTAGTTTGGTCATTTTCGGTCATGGTTAGAACTGCGAAGAACCAAAACTAATTCCTGCTTTAATGATGATAAAGTAAAGTCAATGGTCCTTAGGACTCGGCCAAAGGTTCCGAGATGTATAAATCTAAAAGTCTGTGAGAAGGGGTGGGGGGGAAGGAAGGCTGTGGATCATTATGCCCCTTAAAAATATGCCACCCAAAGAAGTGCATTTAGATTAACCTTCTGTTGAGTTGATACTCTTTTAAAGATTTTGGGGAAAAAATGTAATTTTAAAGTCAATATCAGCGATTTCTTAGAATTGTAAACAAATCACGCCCTAGTTTTTCATCAAGTCCTTTTTGCATGCTTGTATTGGAAATGGGTGTAGTAGTAGAGACCACTGTAAGTGGTTAAGCTGAACAGCCATATTTGTCAAGAAATTACGATGTTTATGCATGATTACTAATGAAACAGTCGGTAAATGGCATGTAAGGACGCTTTAAAATGCTTTAGGGTCTGTTTTTCACAAAGAAGAGTCATATAAGGTGTTGTTTATGACCCTAACACTAGCCTTTAGACAAAAAAAGGGTAGTTTGATTTTTGAAAAAAATGACTGGCTTTAAAGCTCGTCAATAACGAAAATTATGGATACAGGATAATAAATCATAATAATAATAAGACTTATATAACCTATTTAACCATGTTGACAGGCCGCTGTGAGAGCAGGCCCGTAAACAGGGGGGGGGTGGACCCCCCTTCCATTAAATATAAGCCCTAAAAAACCCTAAAATTAGCTTTTAAAAGACAAAAAACCCTAAAATTAGCGTAATTTAAAAAAGACCAAAAAAAAGATTAGGTTTTTTTGCGGGTTTTGTTTGCCCCAAAATGGTTAAAAGATGTTTATATAAAAAAAATTCCCCTTTTAAAAAAACACGCCTCCCCTAAAAAAATCCTGGTTACGGGCCTGCGTGAGAGTGAACTAAAACCCATCTTGTCTAGAGGGAGTTCTTAATTCACCAATTTCAAAGAAGATTCCTTAATTTGTTTCATTATTTTGAAAATCTTAATTGTTCCGGTGACTCGTTGCAACTTGTGCTCAAAGGGACCAAATGCGCGCGATGGGCGCCGAAATTTGACCCAATTTACATTAATTTTCCTCTATTTAGGCCAAAGTTGTTCGCAACTACGACCCGATATTTCAGTCAGACACTTCACTTTAACACTATAGAACTCAAAAGCTAATCTACGCATAATGCACAATGCATCTAATTCCGGAAGATTATTGTACGTACATATTGTAAGTATACGTTTACCTGTTTCTTGAATCATTGTATTTAGATAGTCGGCATCCGGGAGCAGTGTCCTTCGCCGTTGCATTTGGCTCAACATGGCTGCAATGCGTCGACAACGATCCAAGAACGCAGGCCAACACTCATCAAAATCAGAAAATAACATCCAGGGAGTTAACACCATTGTTTGCCTTTGTATCCCTTGGAAATTCTTTACCAAGCCTCCTATTCTTAAAGTACTACTTTGTGTAAGATTGGTAACAACATCAGTCAGTGCGAGTCAGAGATTTATGACGTCGATATTCAATCAATCGATATCTTCAGGTGCACAAGCCTGTTGAGCGTGACAATTTCGATCGTCGTTTTTTAATGAACTAACTCCGCCCACTAGCTAATTTTTTGATAAGAGCCTTAGAGGATGTCGCAGCCTGTTTGTTTTGAATCGCATTCAAAAAGTTGAGAAGGTTTTCAGCTATAATATCAAACCTTATACATTTGAAAGTCCACTTTAAGAATTTGGAATGTTCTTTCTTGTACCCACATGGTATATGTAGTATTCTAGATTAGTTTACTAACTTCCCCAATGTCCTAAGTTCCCCGGGGCCTTTACTGTATGTGCAACACACACTCCTAGTGGTCACCAAAAATATAGTACCAAGATTTATAGATAAGGTTATATACTCTCGTTCACCAATGTTACAGCCAGACACTGCATTTGAAAATTAGTACGCCCTCAGACTTTTTCCAAATTGATTTATCATGTTGTAAGGCTATACATTAGCGCCTTGAAATCATTTGAAAGGATTCCTAAGGCCCAACCAGCGGGCCTTATTGGTAAACAGAACGATTTTGTAGAAAATGACTCCGGCGACATTTAATTCAGCAGACGTCGAAATTGGCGTTTAACACAAGAACACACCGGAGGGTGATTACTTACTACGGCATGCAACCTGTTTGACCCGTCTGTAACCTCTGTGGTTTTAATATCATGAGTAAGAGTCTATGACATTCATGTATAGACCCATTTGTTGATCTCAGTTAAGTTAGCCAACAAATTAACCTGCCCTGTCTTCGGCCCTCTTACTAATGCCGCCATAGCTTTTTGTTTTAGTACGAATTAGAAAATTGGTAGAACAACTCGTAGCCAAATTTACACAAAACCTCTTTGTTTTGTACAGAAATACAATAACATTTAGCACTAAAATTCCACAATTATCTGAACTAATTTTTTCTTTCCCATTGACAACTATAGGAACCTTCACATTAAACATACAGCACATAATTTTCCTTGTATCCAATGTAATATATGCCACAAATATTTAAAACTATAATGACCATTGAAAATATCTGTGTGCCGCAGAAAGTTAGTTACGTACACTTCAGTTTTCGAAAATGCAAATGCTGAAAACTGCTGTTGTTTCTGCTAATTAATCTATCTCTTTGTTACACATCTTATGCAATATTGCGAAAAAAAACGTGGAACGCCTTGCGAACATTATTGCGTCAGGGTCCATTATGGACCCCTCGTTGACCACCAATGAGTATACCCTTGACAAAATCATTTCCCAATAATTGTGACCCTTAGTGTGTATCAATGTATTTAGATTTCAGTGCTATTACAAAATGGTATGAAATTAATTAATGTTTTCATGACCAATACATGCTATTCTGTATTTGTACCATAAATGAAGGGGTAAAACCATGGTTTTGGAAAGGAAACCGCTTTTAAATATCAACTTTATCCAACACCTTTTTTGGGTTTTTGTTGTTGTGTATTTTTACCACCAGGGCATGCTAAACCTTGAATACTGGAGAGTTAATAATGTGAATGAAGTGGATCATTTGCCGACCATTTTAACAAATCGTACAATCAAGCGAAGAAAGAATTGGCAATGGTTTTACTTTTACTTTTAACAAAATCGCTTTACTGATAGTAATGATAACCATCTGAAAGAAAAGTTACTTTTATATTGGGAATGATATATATCATGGTGAAAAGCGAACGACGATTACAATACATTTTATCAAAATCTTAAACAATTTAATAGAAGATGTATAACCTAAGAAAGTGGAAAATTAACTTGACGAAAAATCCCCTTCTTATTCCATGGTTATGACTGGGCTACAAAACTTAATTAATCATAAAACAAATTCATGGTCTTACACAACCTTGCCCTAGTGAGTGAATATAAATAAATATAATTATCATGCATGATCTCATATTCGCAAGGCCAACGAAAATATTATGAGATCAATGTCTTACAGGCACAAAATAACATGAGATCAACTTGAAATCGATAAACACTATACTTGGCCCTCTCGTCCCAAGCCACAAATACAAACGTACTTTATACATTTTTCTGAGGAACTATTACAAATACCAGGCCCTATCATGAGTTCAATGATTTATTTCAATCGGACTAAGCTTGCTAGCTGAGAAATTGGCACAAGCATAAAAAATACTCTATTAATCTGCAAAATCCTTTCACAACATAAATATGTTTTTTTGAGCTTTGTTCTGAAACCTATATTAGAAAACGGAAAATAACAAGGTTATACAAAAAATTGATATCATAAAAGTCCTGGTTCATGACGATATTAGCAACGTTTTGCCACTTAAGAGATATCCAATGATTGAGTATTAAGCTAAACTCCAAGTTTTTAAGTTATCATTATTAACGGGCATCATTGTCCGAAGATCTAAACTGAACCAAAGTTTTCCATTTCAAAGAAAAATTAATTCTACTACATATTCTAAGTATCGCTAGTTCCGATATTCCCTATTTTTTCAAAGTCTGGAAAGGCTTGTTTTGACAGATGTGTGATTCATGAAAGTTTAAAAACATTCGGGTTTAGACCAAATCATTCGACCACATGGCAGGTATCGATTGATCGACAAGGTTTATTACTGCTGACTAATAAAAATCTCTGGCTGGATGTCTTTATTCTAGTACCATCAATGACCTTTGATACTATCATCAGAAATTCTTCTCATAAATACAATGGATTTAGAGGCCAGATATAGAAATGTTTTAAAAATTTTTATGTAATCGATCTCAATATGTATGCTTATAACTCATGTAGATCTGCTCCAATAAAAGGGATTATCTTAGGTCCTTTATTATTTATATTACATATTGGATGACATACCCAATGTTCACTCATTCTAGATGTTGCCTTATTTGCAAATGATACACCATATTTGTATACTAATCTTCGTCTTGTTGGACAGTAAAGTAATTAATCTGAAATTACAAAAAGTGCACAATTGGTTTAAAGCAAACAAAGCTTCAATCAATGCCAGTAAACAAGTTATTATTATTTGGGAACATACAGAAAAACAATCAAAATCAAACAAAATATTGTATTATTAGTGGCAATGGTTTATCCAAGTAAGCAAGACAAAGTTCTTGGGTGATTTATAGATGGAATCTCCTTGGAAATCTAATAATGAACGCCGTATCCAAACGATATCGAGAAATGTCGGAATTATCAAATGGTTAAAACATTTTCCCTCCTAGAAATATACTTCACGATACATTAATGCAATTGTGTTACTTATCGGATGGAATATCGGATGATCTTAAAACGTGCAAAACATGTCCGCATTTTTTAAGAATTTAACTTAAAAACAATGTGCTAGACTCAATATCATTAATGCATCTCATTTTATATGTCACGCGTTTTCTCAGACCAAAACTTTAACTCTCTACTATGATATATTACATGATTAATTGTATTGTACCTGTCTGACTTGTAAATGTGGTGTTTTTGTTAAAGGTCCCAGGAACTTAGATGATAACCCTACTCCAAATCTTTACGGGGCATTCCATTCCAATAAATAATACACTACCAGTGACATCATCAGTGAAACTATTGATTTTTGTCAGTCAGTGCCATGAATAGATTCACACCAGTCACCTGGAATTTTCTATAACTCTCTGAAAAATCAATAGTTTCACTAATGATGTCATCACCAACCCAAATATTGAATGCTTTCTCGTCCCTCTTTGTAGACTTGACACAAACCATATCAATTCTATTTGCATTTCCTGGGACCTTTAAGAGATTACCACGTCTGGCCTTTTGGTTTTTTGGTATTCTCCTCCATCATGTCCATGTCAGACGACTATTTTGTACAATATAGAAATCAATCAAGTATATCCATACTGTGTTATGTGTCTTGGCATGGAAATAAACATTGAACATTTTTTTAAGAAATACATAGTTTGAACTAAAGAAACTAAGTTTCTTTCAGGACCTAATGTTACAGCATAATATTTCGAAGAAA
Organism: Ophioderma brevispina; assembly: GCA_023653785.1. Classification (NCBI taxonomy): domain Eukaryota; kingdom Metazoa; phylum Echinodermata; class Ophiuroidea; order Amphilepidida; family Ophiodermatidae; genus Ophioderma; species Ophioderma brevispina. Next base: position 18,811 of record JAMKCH010011661.1, read on the forward strand.
ACACATTTAATAACATGCAGCCTTTTCATTATCAAAGATCCTATTTTCACTTTACATAAATTACAATGTATTTGAATACCTGTTTCAAAGTTAATATGAAGAAACTTTCAATTAGAAAGCACTTCTGATAGTAATAATGTAACTCTAAGGAGAAAGATTTATCTGGTAAAACCTTAAGTTAAACAGATGTATCTTCCTCTTCGGAACGACCTGACAGTGCTGTCGACTCCGTTTGATATGTTGCCTCGTGTCGAGGAGTACTATTGGTGGCGGATGATTTGGTCACTTTACTATTGCTTGATTCTTCAGTGAATATGCTTTCAGACTGTGAACACCTTAATTTCTCTTTCCATAAGCGTCCAATTCGACGGTTAAATATAAACGCGAAAAAGATGTAGAGACCTTGAAGTGAGTTGATGATGATGTAGAGATACCAAAGTGCTGAAACACCACTAAAGAAGCTGAGAAGGCAAACATCCATGTGAACCCATCAAAGTCGCATCTGGAATTAAGCAAGGTAAGAACTAGTCTCCCAGATCAACAAAAATGAAGGACATAAACCGAATCGATAAATGCATGTTGCAACGCCTTATTCACTACTTGTGCTAATCTTGATGCTAAACATAGATCATCACGCTTACGCTTGGCTTTATTGTTCTCGCTGGGTTATGGGAGCGCCATGTTGCCAACAAATAAAGCAATTTGTGGTGGTTTGAATTTTAACTGATTTTATAGTGTGTCTCACAAAATTGTCACTATATGTCTAATTGTAAATGTCCGCATGTAATGCCGAGTAGAGGCCATTCATAGTAGAGTCCCTCAATGCCACATGCTCTAACACACAACTTACATACCCCGCGTATAAGCAATTGAGACTTCAATGCTTACCTTGGAATGCCACTATTTTGCTATCTGGCCATCTGAACAATGATGTGGTACAGGTAGGGCTCAATTTTCTCTCTTTGTCTATGGGATAATGTGGTAAAATCTTTACTCCGAAGTAATGAGGCCTACTCCTTATTCTTATTGATTTTAATCTGTGATTAGAGTTATTCTTATTATTGGAATATAATCATGCGATGTGGCGTCGATCAAGGCATACCAACATATTAGACATATTAATACTCAAAATATTACTTCCTTTTTAGACAACATAATCATTGGCCCGAACTATAGACAAATGGCGTAGCATGGCCGCGAGATGCCGAAACGTCACTATGGCCGTGAGATTATTGGTAACACGGATGCGTATTATATATGTCCCTTTAATCTAAATTGTAATTGCAAATAAGTCAAGGGCTAGTGCATACATCATACAGCGCATGACGGAATCAATTGTAACTACCCCTCATTTGCATTCTTGGGATGCATATGGCAGTTACCAAAATAATAATTCTCTTGCTTCCTGTTGTTTTTAATAATTAAATTACACTATATCATCTGTTGTCACATCTAATTCCTTACCTTCACTAGATGAGCACTTCTTCCTTGATGTTTTGTAACGGGATTTTATATCCGGCTTGAGTTTTCTCGTTCCTGTTTGGACGTGAATATTCCCGATTGTGTTAAAAAAGAAGATGCAATTGACGAATAAACACACCAGCAAAGGTCCACCAAACACAACTAGATTTGTGTATTGATTGTAAATCCAACACGCGCCTTCGTTGCCGTAACTTATTGGAATATCAGAGCATGCGCAGAAATGTAATACAAGACAGGGAACGATGACAATGGAAGGTGTCAACCAACCGTATAAAAGATATGGATATATGTTGGCCTGTCTTTCTTGGTATCTCGGTTGTAATTTGCTAGAAAAAGTTTTATTTAAATCAAATGAAAGTACGGTACTCCAGGTAAAAGTACATAACCATAGGTAATGTGAAAACACGGCAATAAATGTACAGGTGTGCGCATTGTCGGTACTTCCAGCCCCAAGAAGAAAAACCAACTGAGCTGTAAACAGAGCCACTACCAAGTTCATAATAGCTTTTGTGGCACGTGTTCGCAGTTTCGAAAAGACAACATATGTAATGAATGTTACCAATAGCGCCATCATCGATATAATACATCCAACTAAACTCAAAATGATCTGCGATGTATCATAAGCCAAAAATGTAATTGTTTGTGTTTCGTTGCGAGTGCCATTCCTTTCAAGAAACGAACACACCTGTATCTGTCCGTCGGGAGTGTAAATGTACTCATCCCTTGAGTATAGTTCACCAGTTGGTTCATAAACCAACTCACCTGTAGAGTAATTTGTGAATAGTGAAGCATTCAGTGTTACTAACGTGCACGCAAGCTGATTCACGTCACATAGTTCCGCGATTATTAATTTCCTTGGCTTTGTATCACTGTTTATCAAATCATAATGAAGAGATAGAATCCCACCAGAAAGGAGATATTCCGTGTTCTTGTTAATAACAACTTCACTGTTATTTCTACTTTCAATGGAGACATTTTGCAGTGTAACTCGATTATCACAAACGGAATCGGCAGGATCGCAATAAAGACTTAGTGTAAAATTATCAATGTTACACGTGTTTTGTAATTGATTTGTCCCTGATCGTAAGAATACGGTATCATATTTTTTTTCGAAATCGAAAAACGAAGTTGACGATTCAAGATTAAATTTGTATACACTGTACCCGTTGTCAACGCACACGTAGCTTTCATTTTTAATCGTAACATCCGGTTGATGAAATAAGTCTTCCAGACAATGTTGCACAACATTGATGTCACGCGCTTCTTTGCAAACGTCTTTGGACACAGTGATGGTTATTATAAATTCACCGCTGCACTCATTGTCAACAGTTGGTATAGGAACGCATTGATCCCCAATTAATGTGTATCCTTCAGAGCAAGACAGTGTACGACATTTGCGCAAAGATCATTAAACTTCCTTCTCGTCACAGGTAAAACAGTGTTTACTTTTACCACTAGATGTCCCGCACCTGAACAGGAACTCCACTGTTATGAACTGAAATCAATTACTGCATATTGACCGTAGTTCTGCCGTCTGGGAGAAACTGGGTTGGATCCGGATTCGGGGCCCGGATTTCCAGATAGGTCCATAGGTTCCTATAGGTTCCATAAAGGTCTGGCTGTTCCAGGACCTGGTCCAAAAGGATCTCCTGAACTACAGGTAAAGGAAGTCCTGGTTCTAGTTCTGGTCCAACAGGTCCAATTGGAAAACAGACGGGCTTTATATAAGTTCTCATATATTTTGAATATCTCCAAAATCGCATGCAAGCTGACCTATATTTATGCTTATCAATTACTTGAGCCGATATCGCAATCAGGATACGAAATACTGCACCTCGATTGTCGGACACATAAGCAGTATATTCCCGATACACCTATTTAAAACATCGTTTGATGTGTTTGCAAGACACGACTCGGGTTCTATCACTCGCGAGTAAAACATTGACGAGTTCCTATCTGCGACACGAATTTACCGGGAGGCCCAAATGTATTGGGCAGAAAATATGATAATTGAGGGTTTACGCTAAGAGAATATCGTCCTTCAGGTTCTGTTGTAATGTGTAAGAATGTCTTCCTCACATTGAGCTAGGAGTTTTCCACCATATGAGGTCATCTACATCAATATTATTGACATAACGCACATACACCATTTCTGAAACTTACACCATAGTATATTCACTAAGGAATAGTAGATGGAATATCCGAGATGTTGGGCTTAGGACACTTTGGTGCAAGCTCCAGATTCACATCAGGACCACATTATAATCATGAAAACCCGCGGGTTGGTGTATACGGATGAGGTCATGACCAGCTTAGTGAATTCATTGGAAGCAGCGAGTTAGTACACAGCCAATCTGCCCAGACATTCGAGGCCTAATGCCTCTAAACCTGGCGCAGTGGAAGCACGGACGTCACAGGGCAAGTCTTGACAAACAGTCATTGAACAAGTGGCAGAGGTCGTCACAAGCTCAGTGTGGTGTTTGTTCGTATTGAATCCACCAGGGACAGGTGTGTGAATTCTGACACATATAAAGGAACAGTTTTCCATGTACGTGTTATCTGAAAAACAAAACAACAAAAAGAATTAATTTCTTGGAAACCAAGCTCAATTGGCGATGTCCACGTTAATACTATAATATGTACACATGCACCACAAACTCTCTCTTCTCTACCACACACAAAACACGCGGCGCGCACACACACACACACACACACACCACCACACGGGTACCCTTTAAACGGATTGTCTGGAAAGCTAAATGAATTATTCATAAACAGCTACTGTGGGAATCGAGTAAATTAATTGGTTTCAACTCGCAAGTTTAGATCGTGGCGTGTTACGGCTGCATTAATTGGTTATTTGAGGTTGAAGCGTTCGCGCGTCATTACGCATACGCGATGTACGCCTTTCGGTGACTGCTGCCCACTTGTGTCTCGTTGCGTAGTCCGTTGCGTTCAACAGGTTCGATTTTTTTCATGGGTGATCCTTTTCTGTTGCCAGAAAGCATAAGGATAGCGAAAAAATACCATTCCGGGTGTGAAAGCAGAGTCCGCCGGGAGCCACAGTCCGCACTCCATTAGACGATACCGGATTAAAGCGTGAAAATAATGTGGCGTCTAGAGACAACTCTGACATGAGAGTGCCAATTCTTACGTGTAGCCGGACTATGAGTACGGCGGCAATATAATACTTCTACACCTGCATGTTCGTCCACTTAACAATTTGCCATCTCCTTGGTTTCAATTCTTCTTCATATTCACCATAATCTTGTCACATTCTTTGAAAAAGTTCCGTATGAGGCTGTATCCACGAGAGATTCAAATAACAGGTGGCCCGAAGAAGAGAAATAGAAATGTTGAAAATTCTGATTTTGGCACTGGTGTAAGATTCCTATCAAAAATATCCCCGTGTCACAAGGAGTAGCTGAGCACTGTTTTCGTTGGTGCAAAAAAAAAATTGTGAAATTTCTAATTTGTATAGGAGCCGCAAATACGAAATTCAGCCTAGTTTTCTATTGAATATAAGCAGATACAAATACCTTTCATTTCCATTTTAAGTTATTTCTGTTACCAAATAAGTGCAGGGAATTATTGAGCATCTAATCTATATGAACTCATACATATCAAAGAAAATATGATGCACTTGAAAATCTCTCTCGTTGCACCTTTAATTAAAAGCACATTTTGCGAATTAAAGACTGGACTCAGAGATTTCAAATATAATTTGTGTATTAATTAAAAATAGTCAACCAAAACTAAAATAGTTCCTCTAAAAATGCTCAATTCCAACGTTGGGGATGAATCGGATGTTTCGTTTTGATTGTCTTCAATAAAGATTTTTTAATATACCGGGGTGTCTAAGAAAAAGGAACCCTCAAGTGCCCTCTATTTCACGAGAGAACAGAGTAAACATACAACTTGAATACACATCTGAAAAAGTGCATTTCATAGGTTTTCGGCACCGAAAAAATCTTCAACAGAACACATATTGACTGAGTTTTGGCTGATTGAAAATTTGTACACTTTTCATTTTATCCAAGATTATTACTGTCGAAGCTTCTTTAGACAAGACACAATACCACCTTCCCCAAACAACATTATCGTATGGTTCGTTTGTCTTTGCGGACAAAGATCAGTTCTGAGATGAACAGGTAGTTTAAAATATTATGAAATTCAAGATCTTGCCTCACTCGGTCTTAATGCGCTGCACTGCCAACCCCCCCACCCAAACACTGGGCTGCCTTCTAATAGCATGAGACGGATGCAGGCTTGCGGCTCCCTTTCCCATTTCATAATTGACTTCTAATTCTCCTTGTTCCGTCGGATGCTTTCAAAGGAAGGCGTTATTCTGTTGCGAAGTTCTGGCGGACAAGAATGATTCGAAGTCGATTATTGAAATGGAAAAAGGAGAACGCAAACCTGCATCTATCTTCATGGTCTTAGAGGCAGCAACTCCCAAAGTGGGGGGGGGGGGGGGGGGGGCCCAGAGCGCCAGAAAGAAGAATGAGCCAAAATCTTGTAATTTCTAATACTTGAAACTAAACTTTTCAATATAAAAAGGACCTTTGTCGCAAAAAACAAAAGAAACAAAACGAATGAGCTTGGAGCATGTGTATTGTCTAAAGGGATACTGAAAAACAGTAACAATTCGTGGATAAAATGAAAAAGTGGTACACATTTCAATCGGCCATTACACTCAGTCGATATGCATCAATATTGGAAAGATTTTTTCGTGGTGTCAGAAACCTGAAGAAAGCACTTTCACAATGTGTATTAATATGATATGGGGTTACTTTTTACTCTCGTGAAACAGAGAGCGCGTGAGGGTCCTTTTTGAGACACCCGTAGTATAACGTTCCATAGGAGCTGTGTATAAACAAGAAATACAGACCTGTAATCATAGCAAAGCTGTGGTCCGGGCTGTGGTTTTCTATATGACGGACTTCAATTTGAGGTGAGACTATTTCACACAGTATTAGTTATGGACAGGCATTATATATATTTATGCATGTAATTCTACAGGCACTACCTCGTATTACTCTGTATCATGCACTTTATTCTAACGTAATAAAGCTCTGATATAGGGTATTGCGACGACGAGAATAATGTAAATTATGTCCTTATTTATTTTCCAATATGGTGTGAAAGGTAAAGTAAAAGGATCAAAATGAATGTATTATCAGTATACCACCGTATATAGTTACATCAATTACAGCCTCGATGCCAATAAAACAAAAGTGACAAGCCGCACTGTTATTAGGGGCTATACACTGTATTCATATGACGTCAGCCACCAGACATGTTGGTGGACAAGATGCTACATTCCAGGAATACAATACATTAAGATGTCAAATACATACCATGTTAGCGATTTGCACAGGGATCATGACAGGTGGAGGTATGTATAGTACTGGAAGGCGTGATCTTGTCCACCAACTGGCTGGCTATTGAATACGGGTTCTATAGACCATTCCTATGATTGGCTAAAGTCGGCTGTTATGTAAAGTGAAAGATGTTATTGATGGAAAAAAACCTAGATTTCCAATATGGACTAAGTGTTTAGGTCAGGGTCATTTCCAAAACTGAAAACGAGGCTTTGAATAGCGACAACATACCTTTTTGTTTTTATGGACCCCATTTTATCTCAGGGGGGGGATTCAGCACCGTTATTAAATAGCATAATGTGGAATTATGGAAAATTCTATCGAGCTGTAACCAACACGTCAAACCCTTATATGATCGAAAGCACTTCAACATGGCCCACCACAAACGCCCAATACATGATGGATTACTTTACGGATATTGTCTTAGTGTAAAATCATTATTAGTAATCTATTGTTGCGTTACTTCAAGAAAACGTATAGGGCTATCAGGTTTCTCAAAAAATGGCGGCTAAAAAATCGATTCAAGATGCTGGGGACAAACTTTATATACTTGGTAGCAGTGGGTAGCTAATATGTCGTTTCTTCAAAATATATATAAATACAAAACATATCAACAAAGTGAACGCCAATGTGGGACTCCTAAACTGAGTTATAGAATTGGAAGTTTTTGTGTGAAATCTCAAAATCAAAGGGGTTGACGACGTTTTCGCCATCATGAAAGCAAAATGGTATTTTTATTTGGCAACGATGGGTGCCAAAATAAGAATACACAGGTTATTACTCAAAAAATAGAGGAAAGGAAAAACCAAATATTTTAATTATTTGCTTACAGTAGCATCTAAGCATAAGTTTTTTGGCATTGAAAGGTAATGTGATAGGAAGGTGTAAACCACCCATCTTCGGACTTGGGATCGGACCGGCTGACCTCCACAGAAGGTGGTAACTCTAATTCTTCTGTAGCTTAAATGGACCGCAAAGGGTTGAACTACAATTACATAAAAGTCTAGATCATAGTCGTTTGCGTTCTTGTGCGACTGGGAATCATCCCAGTCGGATGAGCGGTTAAAGAACATTCTAAGATCAAAGAGGTTATTATGAGACAATATAGTTGTAGTACGATACCAACACGACAAACCACATATTCGAGGAAATTGAGGGCGCTTGCCACGAAGAATGTTCTACTATGTCTTTAAGTACACGCTATTTATTTTTTGTTAGCGTGTTGTTAGAAGTTTTAAAAAAAGAATTTATTTCAAAATCGGCTAGATAGAATAACAATCTTGTGCATTGAGTTGAACCAACTGGAGATGTGAAACAGCGGGGGGGGGGGGGGGGGGTAATGGGGGGGGGGGTACGACCCAAAATGGGTACAGGCGTGCGTCGGCCGGGTAAAAAAATCGAACCATGTTATGGTGACAAAATTGTAAAACAAATATGACTCCTATAGGTGGTTCCAAAATTTCGACCCACTTATATAGTTGCTTTCCAATTCCTACCATTTCATAGTGATTTTTGAAAAATCGGCCCATTTTCAAGTAACTTTTCAGAAAATCAGAAAAAAAATCACCATTTTTCCTTGTGATTTTACCGATAATCAGAAAATCGACCCATATTGTAAATTGAGACCACAAAATGAAAAAATGGTACCCTTATTATAGTAGCAATGACCTCAAAAAGGACCCATCTATATAGTAGCATGGTGGGAACAAAAGAAAAACGAACCATTGTTTAGTAAGGCGTCAAAATGTGACCATAGCGGCAGCACATATGTACCTCCCCCGTGAAACTCCTTTTAGGCACCCAATTCATAATCAAGAATGGCACAGCTGAAAGAGGTCAAGTTGGGTCTATAGCAACAGACATATCTATGGCATAAATTACATCGATATATCCGGTTGTTTTACACCAAATACATCCGCGATGTTATTGTGTGCCAGGTCAATTGGCACTGCGATTGGGAAAAGTAATTGAGAGTCAATTTGGCCATGGTTCCGGAAATAGTGTAAAGTTAAAACATTCGAAAGAGTCTTGCTGTGTGAGTTGAATTCAATAAAGGTTTGAAAATCAAATATCTTTTTTGTTGTTGTTTGTGGTTTTGTTGATCCCTCGCCCTGCAGACTTTAGCCGGGGGAATGTGCCATGCAGCTGACTTTATGTTTCAGTGCTTGTAAATGGAAAATAAATTATAGGGGATTTTGTCAAGATTCAAGATTCGAACCTGACAAAAAATTAGGAATTCATTACCCACATTAAAATTGGAAATGAAAAAAAAAAAAATGAAACAAATTTTCACCATGATTTTCACAGTTTTTTCAGGTGGAGGATATACGGACTGTAAATTGTTGTTTAAAATTCGATTACACTTTCTTATATAAAAGGATTTTTTTTTAATTTGATAACGACCTGATGTCTACTGTTACTTAAAATGGAAATCGGAAAACTGTGTCACTGAATGCCAAAAACAGAATGGGAAACCCATGAACCTCACCTATAACCTTCCCAATTCAGGAACTCGAATGGTCGCTTAGAGGGACATTCAGAGATATGGCAATGATCAAATGTGATCATAATTACGTCTTCTGCTTTTGGTCCTAAGTCCTGCATAGAACCAAATCAAATCTATGCTGAAAATTCCAGTTGATTTAAAAGTGCATATAATTGTGATCCCAGCACTTTCATTTTTTTATGATATTTAACTCTAGTCCGCGAAAAAGGTTATTTCCAGCATTTCGAGCTATTTCGGTTGATTCTGATGGGGCGTTTTCATGTTTGACAAATATCCGTTTCATGGTGCCCCACCTGTGGCTTGTATTTACTGTCCGGTATATAAAATACACAATTAAGATTTCTTCTTGACATTTGAAACTACGGCCCAATGATACAGCAATCTTTTTTGAGTTAAGTCGGGAGTGGGTGGGGGGGATGACGACGCTGCGGACTACGAAATGCCCTTCGTTTAATGTTTGGGGCATCTGTTGTAATGCTTTAGGCCACTGTGGGCATTAATACAAAATCGCTTGTTTCAAACGAAAAGATTGTTAGTTTTGATAATTGTTATATTTGGATGAAGGCTATGAAGGCTCTCCACGGAATCTGTAAATGTCCCTTTAAAATATTATCGATAAGGGGTGGGTTGAGTACATACTTGTTGGCCTATTTTAATAAAAACCGAAGTAGGACATGCAACCCTTAAAAACACTTTCTATACAACCGATTACATGACTCGAAATGTCTTTAAGTAGTTGAGCAGCACATCATCCTTACTAGCCACAGTTCCTTATAACATGATATTGATCGTTTCTATTGTTCCGTATAATTATGTGTTGTATATAGGCTGAGTCGCCTTTATTCCGTGAAGGTTTTATTATTGAATTTAAAACCCACATCGGCCACACTTCCCTCGCTAAAGGCATTTCGTGATCCCACCACCTCGTCCCCCCGATTTACCCTCGAAAAAGGTTTGGAGATTTGCATCTGAACTGTTTATCCTTTAGTAATCGGGTCTACCGCATTAATCCGAAGGTTCATTTATATCCTAGGATCGCATTTTTTCGAAGGTTCGTTTATTATCCATAACAACTCGTTATTGCAGGTTCGTTTATATCCGAAGGTTCATTATCCGCGGATCATTAATCCGAAGGTGCGTTAATCCGAAGGTTCGTTTATATCATTACCGAAAGGAAATAAGGTTCGTGTATCCGAAAATGAAATGTTCGATCATCCGCAAGGTTGTTTGTCCGAAAAGAACTAGTTCGTTTATCCTGAAAAGAAGTGTTTCCGTTAATATCCGAAGGTTCGTTTATCCGAAAAAAATAAGGTTCGTTATATCCGAAAAGGGAACAGTGTTTGGTAATCCGAATTTTCGTTTATCCGAAAATGAAAAGTCTTGTAATCCGAATGTTCGTTTATTCGAAAATTAAATAAGGTTTCGTTATAATCCGAAAATGATAGCGTTTTGAAATTATGTTCGTGACCAAAATGAATGCT
>JAMKCH010011662.1:0-55569 GCA_023653785.1 Ophioderma brevispina
TTGCAAGTCTTGTTGCTTTGCAGTTTTGGCACATGGGGTCTTAGCGCGTACTCCACAAAACAGTGACGAACAGCGTGTCGACTTAGGCGTACTGCGTAAACGCACCTCCGTGTACACTGCGCCGGACGTAACGTGCTAATTGCCGGCCCAATATAATGTGGTGGATAACAATTCAACAACGGTACACTCCTCTACAAGGAGAGCCGGTGAGTTGTGGAAAACTGTGTATAGCTACCTTGTGAGACGTGTCAGTATCATCTTGATTGTCTACCTCCAAGAATGGTGACAGACACCTCACACCTTCAGTGTGATTACTACCCTGTAATAACAAAATAAGATGACAATTCTCTTAGGTTAGTGTCTTTTCTCAATATTCCTGAAAAGAATGACAGTGATCAACTCATATCATGAAGGTCACAGTTCAATCCCATCAGAGTCCCATGTGTATCCTTGGGACAGAGCACTTTACCTTGGATAGCACACAAGGATTTAAGGTGCATTCGTGATTCCAGCACCCTTGTTTGATTATAGTTCACTAGATATCCTCGAAGAAAGGCTTATTCACAAAATTGAGTTGATCCCGAGTTTGCGGTTTTGTGTATAAAACAAATGCTGGACCGAAAATACAAAAAGTGGCAATTCTTACAGATACGACCAAATTTGCAACGTAAGATTTGGTACATGTGGATACTAAGGCTAACGGTGTCAGATGATATAAAAATCTCAACTTTTGAGGTAAAATTCGGGGACGAGGTTGTGGATCAACGAAATGCCCCTTTAACTTGCTCCGGCCCCATGATTGGAACAATCGGGATCCACCACTGAAAAAGGAAAATGGGGCCTTTTTTGAAGAAAACTCAACCACTGTGGTGTTGTGTTCTGGCGATGAGGTAATACCTTGTAGCAGGAGCCTCCTCTGTCATTACAGGCGTACAATTTGTGAATCTTTGCCTTAGTGGTCTATAAGTAGGAAAAAGAAATAGAGATAGTGAAGCAATTTATGAGTGTAATGTTGTAAAAAAATTTCAACAGAATTTTGAAGACTTGCTGCAAGTCCCCTGGGCAACTTTAATTTTGTAAATACAAACACGTACACCAAACGCATGTGTCATCTGACGTTGTAGTTTGTGAATGGGTCAAAGGTCACCACAAGGTCACCAAGGTCAATACCAGCCGATGGCACTCAGTACAGCTCAAAAACCTTGAAACTGGTGACAAACCTGGAAAGCATGTAAAATTGGCCTAAAAAAAATGGATGAAGATAAATAAAAATAGTGTAAATTTGGACTAAACAAAAACCCTGTATCAGGTTTCCTGAAAAAAGGTGGCATCTCTGATTTATGAGGTCACCAACATGTGGGTCATTACTTTAAAGACACTATCCGTGATTCACCCGAAAGATTCAAAATATTTGAAACGTGCAGAATAGCTTATTAATTGAAGGGCCAAGTCTGTTAAAATTCCACCATAAGTTTTTTTTTGCAACTTGAAACTTAGTGAAAAAAAAAAAAAAAAAAAAAGAAGAAAGGCAGTGATCTAAGATATGAATCTCATTCAATTACGTGTTGTAGTAAGTGTCCGTAGGACAGTAATGACTAAATGTCTGATGTGGCCTTAATACTCGCTCACTCCCTCGCTCACTTCCGCACCCCCCCGCCCTACGCGCCCACTTTTAACCCCACGACTCAGCCAATTAGCTTTCAACCACTCCTCCCCACTCTAACCCACTACTTCACGCCCATTCTTCCCCCCACCCCCATATTTTCACCCTTCCAACACCCGGAGCCCCCAAACCACTACGCTCACTCAGCCTTACTCCCTCCCCCTCCCCCAGTCCGATCTTGCCTCACACCTAGCACCCTTAAACATCTTCTTCTCTCACCCACACATCCTCTCCAACGTCCCCCCTACTCTCCCTCCCTCCCCCGGTGTTTCAGTCTAAACACTTGTAGGGTATGTTATATTGTTACAGAAATGCAAAAAATCTGATTTCGATGTTTTTTTTATTTTCTGATTTAGAAATCATCGATAGGCCTTTATGGTCCATTGTATATAAGTATCATGAAATGTGACCACATATGTGGAAACACCGGTATTATATTGGTTAAATTTACCAGACTCACGACACACACACACATACAGAACCTTACCAAGCAATGCCTATGTGCCCTCTTGCAGACGACAAAATATATATGATCTACTGACCCCAGATTTCGTCCCATACAGCAAACAAAATAATTTTTAAATGCCCATATGACTATCACTCTTTTAAAACTCCAAAGTTAACTTACTGTTGTAAAAATATATTAGGGGGCCTCTCCTCTTCCTGGTCTTCTGTGCCTATGCTAAATAGAGGGAGCTCAACATGACAACTTGACAGACTGACCAATTGAAGACTATGGAGAAAATAACACTGAATTAATAAAATAATGTTATTAGACCTATTTTGCCCAGTTAATAAGGGGTAAAACCGACCATCATTGTTTGGTTATTTATTCTAGTATGCATCTATTTTTAACATAACATCAAGGCAAATTTTTATTTACTATTTTGGAACTTAACAACATGGTAGCTAAAGTGCACTAACCGAAAAATGAAAATTTGCTGGTTTTCAAAATTTAAAATAATGTCTTCCACCTCATAACCCCCGAGTACAGCCCACCTTTCATACACTATATCTGATTGGCTATTAACAACATACCCTTCTACAATATATCTGAGTTTGGGTATTACAAATACCCTTTCATACAATATATCTGATTGGCTTATTACAACATACCCTTTCATAACAAATAATCTGATTGGCTTATTACAACATACCCTTCTACAATATATTGATTGGCTTATTAAAACATCCCTGTCCTACAATATATATGATTGGCTTTATACAAAAATACCCCTTTAATACCATCTATCTGATTGGCTTATTACAACATACCCTTCATACAATATCTGATTGGCTTATACAACATACCCTTTCATACAATATATCTGATTGGCTTATTACAACATACCCTTTCATACAGTAGATCTGATTGGCTTATTACAACATACCCTTTCATACGAATATATCTGATTGGCTTATTACAACATACCCTTATACATATATCTGATTGGCTTATTATTACAACATACCCTTCATACAATATATTGATGGCTTATTACAACAACCCTTCATACAATTATTGATTGGCCTTATTACAACATACCCTTGCATACAATATATCTGATTGGCTTATTACAACATACCCTTTCACCTCACCATATATTGATTGGAACTTCTTACAACATTACCTTTCATACAATATATCTGATTGGCGTATTACCACATACCCTTTCATACAATATATCTGATTGGCTTTTACAACATAACATCATTTCGATAACCAATGGAAATACCCAGGGGGGGTTACTTAGTGGAAAATGGTAGGTACATATGTGCCGCCGATATGGGTCACATTTTCACCCCTGACATAAAAGGGGCGTTTTCCCACCATGCATGCTAAAATATTGATGGGTCATTTTTGAGGTTCTTGCTACTATATAAATGGTCCTTTCAATTTTTGGTCGCAATTTCCTATGAAAATGGGTCAATTTTTTATTTCAGCTAAAATCACAATGAAAATGATTTGTTTTTCCAATTTTTGGAAAAATTACTATGAAAATGGGCGATTGTTGCTAAGACTTACTATGAAAATGGTGCGAAATTCAAAGCCAATTCTAGATATGGGTCAAAATTTCGGAACCAACTATAAAAATAGGTCATATTTGTACAAATTGGTCACTATAAACAGGGGTGATTTTTTACCGGCGGACGCCACACCTGTACCCAATTTTGGTCGAGTACCCCCAGCTTCCAAGTTTTCAGCATAGCCAAGACTTATAAAGATAGAAAGTGGAATCTCCACAAAAACGGCTAACCAAAACCAAGGTGCCCAAAAGTATTATAATGGATTACACACTTCATTATCATAGTTTTGGGGCACCACCATTTTGGTTTACATATCGTCGTATTTGGAAAGTCCTTATGCATATTTATGAGACACACCATATTTTACGTTTGTCACACATAAGCGAGGAAAAACACTAACAACTGATGCCACATGATCACTCAAATATCTCTTTCCTAAGCACAGGGTTGTAGGTGCGTGTGCTTGTGCAAGTAACACGACGGACACGCGGCTGGTTGCGCAACAACAAGGATAAGAGTGCGAGTGTGAGAGAAATCGTTACGGTGCTGGGCTATTCAATAACACAAGCATTTCCCCTCTTGGGTATATTTAGCTTACTGGACTAGCCCTCTTCGCCCTACCACCATTCTTACCATGTTGCTGATTGGTCACAGTAATACATGATTTTATTAGAGCAATCAGCAGGTTAACGATTATTGGATAATCCGAGGGGGGCATAACTACATTATCATCTTGGCATTAACTCTATCATCATGTGCCTTAATTTAAGACATTTTTGTTTTTTCATCCAAAATGTGACAGTTTTAGAAATTTGGTAAATTTTGCTCAGATTAAGGAAAAATGGGCTTTATTCCAACAAATTTTGAACGGTGCCTGAAAAATCCTACACACAAATTGGCATGAAAAGAGTTCATTTGAATAACAGAAGGCTAAAAATGAGATCCAAGTGCCGCATGGGACTATTATTTTTGTGTCAGGCTATACTTATAATATATAAAAAGGGCCAACTGTCTTTGTTGACTAAACAGACAAGAGCATTAACATCTTAGTGTTGTGAAAATGCTTGAAGCCCTGGTTTGTGATGAACTTAGATCTCATCTTCATGCTAATGGCCTGCTTTTGAAAAATCAGCATGGTTTTACACCGGAAAACATGTGCAACGCTCTATGTGAGGCAACAACTGAATGGGTGGCAGCCCTTGTTTCATCGCGTTCAAATCAACTGCAGTATTGATCTGCTTTCAGTGACTACAGTCGGGGCATTGATTCATTTCTAATCATGTTTCATCACTAAATTAAACAAAACCTATGGTATCTGTGGTTCCATGCTAATTTGGATAACTTCTTTCCTGACCTGTCGACAGCAAACGTGTTTGTTTCGTGGTTCCAGTCAGAGTGGGACCACTGTTTTAGCAGGAGTCCCTCAAGATCTGTGCGGGGGCCACTTCTTGTTCAAACATTTATGGTAAGATCTCAATATTCTATGCATTCGTCGATCGACCATATATATGCTGACGACACTTTCATCTTCAAGGAAGTCAGAAGTAGACTGATTCGTCGTGCTTGCAATCCGACTGATAAATTAAATTGGTGAGTCAGACATACTGCTCTTAAATTAAACCCTCTAAAGTGCCAAGTTATGTGCATTACACGGCACAAAGTAAAGCATATCACATTCTAATATTAAATAATACCAAACTCGTAACAACTGCCACTCTTCGCCGTTTAGGCGTGATCGTTGCTAGTGATTTGACATGGAATGTCTGTAAATGAGTGTCAAAAAGGCAATAAGTTACTGGGTTTAATTAGGGTAGGTGCTGGGAAAAATTAATCCAAGCTGTTCTTCTGAAATTCTACAGTAGCCTTATAATGCCAGTTATGACTACTGTGCACCTGTGTGGAAATGTGTACCGTAAAGGCCAATATTGAGAAATTGAGCAAATTCAGCATAGGGCTCCTCGGCTGATTTTAGATCAACACAGGGGGGAACAGTCTTATGATGACAGATTGTGTAGTGTTAATCTTTCTAAGCTGAAGTTTAGAAGAGACTATTTATCAGTATCATTGCATGTTGTGTATAATACAAAAACTATGTCTTTCATTTTCCAGCATGGGAGTGTCAATATAAGGACACACAGATGAACTTACTTTCAAACAAGATGTCACTCCAAAAAACGTGCCTACAAAAATAGCCTATTGTCAGCTTCCCTGTTATCTGGTTCAATCGCCCTCGTCTTTTAGAATCCTCCTCATCACTGCCGTATTTGTTCTTTTAAAACTCTTCTAAGGGAACATTTAAGAAAATCTAGGTTTTTATCATACACTCACCTAACACTCATGTACCTCACTTGCATGCACTGTACATTTATTTTCACACAGGCATATGTGCACACATACACATAAAAAAAGATAGCTCATAAATATAGCACACATGGCAAAATACACACCCCAAACACTAACAGAGGTTATTTCTGGACTTGTGCTTGTGTGTCCTTTAATATGGCTCTGTGTATTATTTTTGTGTGTCTTGGGTGACTTTTATTACTTGTGTGACATTTTGTGTGTCTGTGGACACACTACTGGAAGGTATGACTTGTGTGGGTGTAGTTAGGGGCCTTAATTATGGGACTTTTGCCAAATTTCCACAGTAGGGGGGGGGGGGTAACTCATTTTATGCTGAAAAAAATGCTATTTCTTATGTGGCTAGTCAATAAGGGAAAAAAAGCCACACAAAGGGGAAACAGGGCCTTTGGTACAGAAAAAAAGACACACACGGGCTTCTCTGTCAAAACACACAAAACACACATATACACATACACACACACACACTCACATACACACTCACACATCCATAACATTCTTTAGATATTTTAATTTGATTACTATATCAAACTTTGGTCTTAATTATTTATTTATACATAAATAATATAAAAAAAATTTTGGGAAACTTTGTGCAATATTTGATGGGGCATATTTTGATGTTTGATTTCTATGTTGCTTTGCGGATCTTCTGCGAGGGAGTGCGCAACATTTGGTGACAGGCTTTTGGTGACTTCAGCATCCCTGGCAGCTCAGAAGGTTTCATTTTTATTCTAGATATTTTTTTCATTACGATCTTTGTATGTTATGCTGGTCTGCCACATGAATACAGAATAAATAAAAATAAAAATAAAAAAATACTCAAGGGGTTACACTCCCCCCCCCCCCAAAAAAAAAAAACAAAATCCACAAAAAGGGACAAAAGGTCCACTTGTTGCTGAATTTTTGTATAAAAAGGTTCCATAATTTAGAGAAATTTTGACAGAAAGTCAAACCTTTGGTTGATGGCATGTCAAAAGAAAGCCAAAAAAAGGGACCATTTTATGGAGGTTGGTCCACTTTTATAAAAAGCAGGAATGCAAGTGGCATATTGCATGTGGAAGGAAAAAGTGCGCGAATTAGGCTAAAATGATACAAAAAAAAGGGCTGAAAATAGACAAAAGTTCAGAAATTTGGCGACGTAAAGAAAGGGGGGGAAGGGATTTCCTTCCTTTCAGGAAAACTGGAATCCTGTCAAAAAGGTCCACTTTTTAATCCCACACCCCCCCAAAAATATATATATATCCTGTGTAAGGCCCTGTGTCCACCCACCCCAAGGGACGATATCAGTAGCTTCCCACAATGCATTGCTCCATTGAAGTTTTTACAGGTAGTTTGCAGGGATCGTGAGATGAAACGCCCTTTAAAATCAAGTTTGTGATCAGTATTGTCAATTAGCCATGTTTCATCACTAACGATCACATCAGTACCTGTACAAAACCTCCATTGGAAGCAATGCATTGTGGGAAGCTACGAAATCTCTCTTTCCCACCCCCACCCCTATGGTTAATACGTACAGACAGGTTGATCAGGGCACTCCTCACAGCCTTATCAACACTCTCAAACAGCTGCATCAGAAGATCTCTTGGGATGATGGGGAAATAACAGGTCACTGTCTTTAAGAAACTGGACTTGACTCCACAAAAGACTGCATGACCGGAACACACAGCCTGTACGAAGTGCAAGTATCCTTCTTTAAGTATTGGCCAACTCGTTCCAGGGTGAACCCAGGACTGTTTGAAGCTCCCGGTGGGCGTAGCTGTCTGCTATTTCAAACAAATCAAAGAATAAAATGGGTCACGCATAGAGAAAAGTGCTCCGGTTGAGCACCCAGATTTTTTTTTTGTGGCGCATAGTCACTGTCTGGTATTTCAACAAATAAACAGACAAATATATTTATAGGCCCGGAGAAAATGGCGAGCACAGAATTAAATAAAGACGAAAAATACATGTCTCGAAACCGGTCCCTCTCGCTTTCTAGGCATGATATTTTACATTGGACCACAGAGGACTGTACGTGTTTACGTGGATACCAGAGAAACAAGCGCTATGTATTTCAGTCTTATTTCAGAGTTTCAAGCCCACCCCTTCAAAAAAAAAAAAATAAACAAGAAATGTTGGAAAGTGAAAATAGTTCTTAAAGGACACTACAGTGTTTTTCTTGGGTGTTTCCGTACCTTTCCCCTGACCATGTGATTCAACAAACCTACAAGAAAAAGCTGTAAACGGCGTTGCATTCATGAAAGTGGTCAGGTCACCTGTTCAGGTTATGGAAACACCAGATTTTCTGGACCAGAATAAAATAGAATTCATCCAAAAATAAGGTTTTGGTTATTTTGAAACAAGCTTGCATGTAATAATAAACCAACCAGGTCAGGTCAGGCAGGTAAAATTTTCTTTTGAGGGCCTGCTACTGGATTCTTGGTAACCAGTACTACCTGTTTTAGGTCAACATGAAATACTTATTTCAAAATGGAATACTTGCTCAACAAATGTACACAATATCTTTATTAACAGCACGGCTTTTGATCTTCAAGATTGTGATATTTCTCATTTCGTATAGAGCAAATACAAAATTCAGCCTATGTTTTCTATTGAAATATAATTACCTTTTATTTTTCATGTTTAAGTTATTTCTGAAACCAAATAAAAGGTATGAATCTATTGAGTGTCTAATCTATATGAAATCACTACATATCACAGAAAATATTCAAAAACACATTATGTTTTATAAACATCATATAACTGAAGCCTGATTTAACTTCCTACAATGTAGACACCCGAAATTAAATGCATTTCCCCCCTTCGACAAGTGGAATGCCCCAAAATACCATTTAAGCACCCCTAAAAAAGAAAATGGTCTCGACCAGTGATCCCAGGTCACACCTGTCGACCCTGTCTTTCCCAATTCCGTTTTGGCTCGTAGCCCACACGGACGCACGCACATATCATGCTGTGGGGCGGGCCTGGAAGCGGGAAGTCAACATTGGAAAGGAAATCAGGCTTCAGTTATATGATTTATAAAAATAATGTGTTTTTGAATAAATATTTACATGAAACTTGCTTTTCCCTTATCACAATTGTGACTGAAATATATGCATTAACCATCGTTGAATGAATAATTTCAATCAACACCAGACTGGCTCAATCAGGCGGAAGGTTGGAGCCATGATATCTCAGATGCGGTCAAAAAAGGATGTAGCCAAAGCGAGACATAAACACTAAAAACATAAAGTAATAATCTGTTACAACAATAAATGGATAATACCCTAACAACAGGGACATAGATGCTCACCTGATACACGGAATACTCCGAGGCGAGCGTCATAGTCGGTAACCGGTTGGGAGACTTTATGTATATGTAGATGAAATTAGTGTTTGGTGTTTTGCAGGAGAGCCCTTCGCCACGTTCCTGGTGGGGTTTCCACGTTTCGATAGTACCACCGACGAAAATGTAGTGGGAGCCCTCCACGACATCGCTTCGCAAATATTCGCAATGCTGATCCCGCGATGATAGGCCCACGAAGAAGTGATATTACGCACGGAATGGGCTCGAGCTTGTGAAGCTCCTAACATCGCGTTGGAGTCATTAATATCAGCGCTTATCCATCTAGCAATTGTTTCGCCTTAGACCGGACCCGGTGGGGGGGGATGCGGTGTTGCTGTAGAAGAAAACAACGAATCGTTCGAGCCCCTGAGCGGTTCAGTTTTACAGTTTCTTATATATCGCGGGTCGGAACGAGACACCACAGGCGATCTTTCCGCACCGAAGAGTGACATGCAATTCGGGTAAGATAATTGTAGAGTGCCGGAATGAGAGATGGATCGTTCTAGCCAGAAAATCAGCTAAGGAACAATTGACCCTGTCCTGTGAGAACTCAGATGCAGAGATAGAGATGGTTTTGACTCTGAACATGTCTCCCAGAGGCGAGAACGACCAGGAAGACTGTCTTAATGGTGACATGTTTTAGTGACACCTGAGCCTGGTTCGAAGTGGGGCTTCACTCAATAGTCTAAAAGACAGTATTGAGGTGGGGTCAGGGTGGACCACCTTCCTGGCCGGAGGTCTTGTGTTAAACATCCCCTCTAGAAGGAGACGGATCGAACCTCGTCATCGCTGGGTCGATCCATCATCGAACCCTATGGATCGCTAAGATGGCAGACTTATAGTTCCTGAATGTAGAACACCTCAAGTCCGCTCTCAAAGCGATCGGTGAGGAAAATAGGCGGACTCTGTTACAGATGCTCTCTATAGTCGGAGAGATTTCTCTTCGCTCACACCAGCGGGAAAGTAGAGCCCAAGGCGCTTACTGTAAGCGTCGCGTGTAGACCTTCTTCACGCTGGTATGAGCGAAGGCAGCCCTCGGTGAAAAAGCCGAATCTCGGCTCGTTGCGGATTAATGGCCATGCAGTCAAAGCCAGATTGTTCCAGCGACAGTGGCGCTCCTCCGTTGGAAGAGATATTAGATCCGGGACGGATAGGTAGACGCCAGCGCCGAAACCACAGGTGGTTTGGCCCCAAAATGGAGCTCTGAGGATCACACGCACGCCTCCAGACACATTTGCGAAAAACATGGTTGTAGAATCGGAATTGGTGGGAATGCATAGGCCGTGATACCCGACCAGTCCATCGCTAGAGCGTTGACGGACGTATGCACCAGGGTCGTGAGTAAGTTGTATCTACCAGGGCAATACAGAGGGAGCTGGTGACTCAGGTGTGAGGCGAACAGATCGATCTGCGGGGTGTACACCCTCTCGGAGATCCTCTGAACGACATCTCGATTCAGTATCCAGTCCGAGGGGCCGTTTCATCCTGCCGCCGAGACAGATGTCGGCAAGAAAATTGAAAAGGCCACCGGAATATGGACGCGTGACAAGTTTCGTGATGGCACGCGCTACACCACTTGTGATAAGGATGCATCGCGGCAAACGGGACCGAGTCCCGCCCCGTTTGTTGATGTAGGCCACCAAGGTGAGTTGTACGTTCTGTACCAGGGACACTGGAGGTGGTCACCATCGCATCGAAGTGAGCAAGAGATTGTTCTACTGCCCACAACTCGAGGCTTGACATGGGCGATGCCTCGGTCGGGACCACGTCTGAGGTACTAGTCCCTGAGGTCTAGGTAAACCCTCCCCAACCCGACATTCGAAGGCATCCGCCGTGATAACTACATCGACAGGAGGCGCGGGGAAAGAAATCCCCGAGTCAGGTTGGGCGGGTGGAGGTGTGAGACACCATGCAAGGTGCTCAAGGATTACAAGTTTATGGGGATCGGAAGGGAGTTGGGTGCTTGAAGCCTGGTAATGTCGACCCCGGGGTGCAGTTTGAAGATCCTATGTTGAGTGGCGACAATACGGGACTAGATCGACGCGACTGGCCATCAAGGCCTAGGAAGGCGAAAGCCAGGCTCGAGCGGGAGCTTGAATGAGCAAAGCCATGGAAAGTCGCGGTTGAATGACAACTTCCACCCGCTCGGCCGCCGGTTCTGCAATGCCCGAAGCAGTTGCAGACGAGCACCCCGATACCTCAGGTCCTGAGAGGGGGTGAGGCTCGATTTGTCAAAGTGCCAATGAAGCCCAGCTCTGCACAACCTGGATGGTACGACTGACCATCTCGGACGTCGCCAGAGGCGACGACGTAGATTAACCAGGCGTCCAGGTACATGCATGGAGGTTGGACCCCTCTCTCCAGAGGAAGGCGCCCACATCCCGGGTCACCATCGTGAAGCCCCTGGGAGAGGTGGATTTAGTCCGAAGGGGAGATCTGAGCCAGCGACGGTCTGCCTGGGACATGTAGATAGGCGTCTTTCAGGTCGAGAGAAGACGCCCAGCTCCCCTTCAAAGGACAGCGCAGGATCGACGCTAGGGTTTCCATCCTGAACTTCTTCGGCTTGATGAACTGATTCAGAGGCTTCAAGTTCAGAATGGGACGCCAATCGCCGGTCTTCTTGGGAGCCAAGAAGAATGTCGACCAAAACCCCTTGTTGAACGGGGGGGTCGACGGGGGAGATGGCACCCTTCGCAAGGAGGGCCGAGACCTCTGTCAGAAGAACTTTGGTTCTTGGCTCACCCGGAAAGGGGGGGGGGTCTCGGCCGGGAAGTCGCCGGGGGAGTGACGCGGTGAATCTATCGGGTACCCGTTCCACAAGCTCTCAGTACCCAAAGGTGAAGGGAGACAAAAGGAAAGAAAAATGGCTGGCATCCCGCCAGTAAAAGATAGGCAGGACCGCACCCACCGGAGGTGGCAGGGCTCCCCTACGAGGAGAGTCACGCGGCCGCCAAGCCCTCAGGGCTTTGGCTGCTTCCCCTTCCCAGGCGCCTTGCTTTTGGGAGGGGGACGAGCCTTAGCCTTGGCCCCGGTCTTCTGAGAAGAAGGTGCCGGAGCAGCGGGCTTCTTGGGTGTCTGAGCAGGTGTCGGCTTCGCCTGCTTGGCGGCACGACTAGAAGAAGATGAGCGAGAGCGCTTCTTCTTCTTCTTCTTAGCCAAAGACCTCCCGGAGGAGATCTTCGCCTGAGCCTCCTTGAGCGCCTGCTCTGACTCTACGCGTTCCGCTGAGGCCAATAAGGAATCACTGAACGAACCTCCGAAGAGGACGTCCCGTGACTCCGGTTTGGTCTTAGAGATCTCTGATGCAAGATCAGAGCTCAGCGTACGTAGAGTAAAGCAGGCGTTCTCGCGTCGCAGGAAGCTGAGGCAACGCGCCATGGACATTGAGGCCTCTGTCTGCCGCGTCACTAGCGAGGCTAGGACGGTTAAGGCGTCAGAGGCCTCCGAGGAGGCAGCTCCTTCCTCGCAACCAACGAGGACCTGAGGTCGTAGGGCGAGGACCATAGAAAAAGCCCCTAGCCGGAGCCAGAGGTCGCTGCTAGGTAATAGGTGTCTCAACTGTTTCCTCCAGGATGTGGAGAATCCAGTCGGTACAGCCTTGCCCGTTGGCAAACTGGCGAGGCCGCTTGATCTA
This sequence comes from Ophioderma brevispina, assembly GCA_023653785.1. Classification (NCBI taxonomy): domain Eukaryota; kingdom Metazoa; phylum Echinodermata; class Ophiuroidea; order Amphilepidida; family Ophiodermatidae; genus Ophioderma; species Ophioderma brevispina. The sequence goes on from JAMKCH010011662.1 coordinate 13,012, forward strand.
TGGGAGGAGTCCCCTCCAGAAGGAGTTGAATCCCCTTAGTCGTAAGTCCTCAACGACACTGGCGAACGTTTCACCGGATACGACAGAGCTCTGAGGAACTCCCCGGACGCTTCCATACAGACCAACGTCATTAGGACGCGTCAACGACTGGACAGCGTTCCGGGGGGAGGATTGTGACCCCGATTGACTGCCCCCTCCCGCACGACCGCCTCCGTTGTTGCCTTTTCAGCACATACAGTGCCATACTATCGGCCGCCCTACTCAACACGTGGGGTTGATGCGGAGAGAGTCCACCTCCTCCTGCCCTAAGTTGCCCTTCATAACTGACGTCTGCAAGTATCATCACCGTGTGAGTCACCCGAGTCCGAGTTTCCCTCACTAGCGCTGACCTCCGAAACATGAGTTTGCTCAAACAACAACAAAACATGTTTGCTACTCTGAAATAAGCTTCTGAAACCCAAAACTAACAACTTCCTAACTGTAATTCAGCTACTGAACTAAGCAGCTCATTTGCAGGTTTTCAGCGACAAGGTATATACATCAGACGTGACCTTGATAATTATCCAGGTCCAACTCGCATGAGTGATCCATGCGGGGCATGCTTGTGGACCGTTCCACATGCCGAGTTAATCCAGTCACTGTTAAGCGGTGAACACAAGTGATTAGGCAACTCCCATCAAAAATCATGTTCCTGTAGACACCTTCCATTGGTGTTTACTTAAGGATAATGTTGCAACTCTGGCGGAGCCATTAACACTGATCATTACCATATCTATTCGCACTGGTGGTTGTCCCAGCGAAGCTCCGGGAAGCTGCCGACACCCATTCTCAAAAAGCCTTCCCTAAATAATTGCTCAAAAACTATCGCCCTGTGTCACATATTAGCGGCGTTTCTAAGTTTATGGAGAAATTAGTGAGTGCCCAGATAACGGATCATCTTGTCTCAAGATACTTAAATTAGAAGTTTCAGTCAGCTTACAAAGAACGACACAGCCCTGAAACGGCATCTTCTCTGCTTTCAAGACTGATTCCTCAATATCCCACAACAGTAGGCCGTTTGTCTATTGTGCCTGCTAGATCTTTCTTTCTGCAGCGTTTGATACTGTTGATCATGCCATTCTTTTGGATGGTTACGTATACTTTCAAAATTCAAGGGGTACTGGCCTTACAGTGGATTCGGTCTTACCTTTACCTGCAGAACCTCTCTTTTCGTGTGCGCCATTGGGATGCAATTTCAAACAAGCATCATCTCCCTTTTGGTCTTCCTCAAGGTTCTGTGGTCGGGCCTCTCTTTTTTTCAAATGTCACCTACTGTATCGCATCAATATCCGGAATCACAAGATGCTTACCCACTGTATGCTGATGATGTGCACTCTATTTGAACATTTGATCCTAGATTGATGGTGATGCCAAACTTCTGTCAAAGACTACTCTTTGTATTTGATGAAAATCCAGTGATTGGATCGCTGTAAACAAACTCAAATGAATAATGAAAGAACAGAATTTTTCATCGCATGTTCATCCTAATACACAAGTCGCCTCAAAGATCTTACCATCAGGGTCGGGACAGTGATGTTCCCCAGTTCCTCAGCAATTAAAAGAAACTTGGTGTCGTGTTTGATGCAGCCAATGTCTATATACAACCGGGACATGTAAAGGTCATCATTACGTCTGTTTAACTTTCCACCTTCGCAATATTTAACGGATCCGCCGCTTTATCAATTTGAGAGTTGTCATCATCTCGTCCGTCACTGATTTTATCGCGCATTGACTATGCCAATTCCACTTTTGTATTAATTCAGCCAGAGATCGGAGTAAACTTCAGATTTGGCATAAAAAGAAGAGGCAGCCAGTGATGGGTTTCGGATCTGAATATCAGACACCACCACACACTCCTTAAATAGCTCCATTGCTACCAATTAGTTAGCGTGGTTTGTCTTTAAGCTATGCTTCTTACTTACAAGGGCATTTCCGGACATTTGCCATCTTACTTGTCCTAATACCTCTCTTTTATATTCCTTGCAGGCCAGGACTGCGTTCTGCATATGACAAGAGCTCCTCACTGTTTCTCGCACAAAAAAGGTCAGTGGGTGACAGGGCTTTCAGCAATGCGGGCCCCCTAGCCTATGGAACTCTTTGCCTATCTCTGTTCGCCCTCTCCAAGTCCATTTTTTGTTAACTTTAAGAAAGCCTAAAATTTCATCTATTTCCTAAAGTTGATCGTGTGCTTAAATTTTGTTTTTTGTTATTGCCCTCAAGACATGATATTTAATTATGCATGCGTTTTTCTTTCTTTTTTATTATTTATAGTTTGGGATGTTTAGGGTAGGATCATCGGATAAAATGGTCTTACAGAAAATGACCAGATAATCAAACTACTGAATCAATTTAGTCCATATCTTGACTATGGGTAAGGATTGAAGATTTTACTCCTCACAATTTTTGCAGTTTCAGACTGCATGATTTGTTTTAGTGTTTTTATTTATTTTTTTAAAATTCCCTCATTTTAGAATAAAATTTTTTCCCAGCCTAAATGGTAGGTGCTTTGAAGCTGAAACTTTAGGGATGTGGTGTTATAAAAACAAAATACTAAAATCTCACGTTGGTTTTTTTGAATCAAGTGTTTTAGAGAAAGCTTCTAAATTAATCTATTTCTAAGAGTTGATCTGTGCCTTAAATTTGTTTTTGGTTATTGTCTACAAATGATATTTAATTATGCAGCTGTTTTTTTTTTTTATTATTTATAGTTTGATTTTAGGTAGGCTCATCGGATAAAAATGGTCCAACCCTACCCCCCCTACAGAAAAAAATGACCAGATAATCAAAACCTATGAATCAATTTAGTACAATCTTGACTATGGTAAAGATTTGAACTCTCCTACACACTTTTTTGCAGTTTCAAGACTGCATGATTTGTTTTAGTGTTTTATTATTTTTTTAAAATTCCCTAATTTAGAATAAATATTTTTCCCAGCCTAAATGGTAGGTGCTTTAAGCTGAAACTTTAGGGAGTGTTGATAACAAAATACCTAAAATCTCACGTTGGCTTTTTGAATCAAGTGTTTAATTTCTTAGAAAAAATTATTTTAGGGAAAAATAATTTAGGGAAATTAAAAACCACCTATTATTTCAAATAGAAACACTCATCTGCAAAATCTAACGTGAGGAAGTTTCTAAATTTGATTTCCTTCATATGACACCTTATTTCATCACCAGGGAGTTGTAGTTTCTTCTAGGGAAAAATTATGAAAAGTGGAAACTTCAGTATTTCAAGAAATACTTCAAAAAAGTGATGTTGCGACCACCTGTTCTTTGTTTCGATGACACACAGAAAAATAAAAAATTGTAGGGAGTTGATATTTCTTTAACCATTAACAATCAAAACACCAATCTTATAACTCATCAATTACTTGAGAATAATTGAAATAAAAGTGGAGTTTTTTCACAAATTGCCCCATTTTAGTCATTTCTATACTGCAAAAATCAGCCCCTGCTACAAAGTCTATGGGATTTTAAAAACAATTACGTGACATTATCTCTAAAACGCCTTTTGGAAAAAAATTAAAATTTGGCACACTGTGTCTTTCACCATACAATAGTTCATGAGAAGTTTCAACAAGATCTGGGCATGAAGTCGTAGCCGATAATCCTACCTTAAGTATTATCTCATTGGTCATCTTTTTACAATACCTGTTGATTACTATGTTTTAGGCTAAATAGTAATTACTATCTATTCTGTAAAGAGCTTTGACTGTTTGAGAAGGCGCGATATCAAATGCCGTTTGTATTGTATTAAGGTCTGCGGCCGGTAAGGTCCTTTGGAAGAGGACGGAAGGCAGGACGTGAAGCAGGTGGAGGCGGAGGGCCAGGTACCGCCAACCTGGGCGCGGGTACTAGGGCCTCCCACAGGGGCCAAGCCAACTGGCATAGGCTGGGCCACAGGAGCCCTACAGTCTTGGGACAACGCATGCGTCCGTTGTCGACAGCCCAAAAGGGATGAGAAAGAGTAATGGTCGAAGGGTGTGACCTGGGGTCATGGTCGAGACCATTTCGTGTTAGGGGTGCTAAAATGGATTTGGGGGGGCATTCCACTTCTTAGAAGGGAAAATGGCATATATTTCAGTCAACATTGGTGTAAAGGAACAGTTCAGTGTAATGATTTAGGATGACTGGAATTCTTGTTGGCACCTTTAAATAGCGATAACAGTTCCTCACTTAAAAAGTAGTTTTAAAGGTGCTTTTTCCAATTTTTGTGCATTATGTTCATACTTGATACGAGAGGACTGGAACCACTTGCATACACATACCACTAGGTACTGTGGGAAACAAAACTTGCAGTTGATAGTAGAAGGGATAATGCACTGCAAGGACCTAAGCATACTGTTCTAATATTAAAAACGGCAGTTGTTTTGTCTCTATCTTGGGAAAGAAAGGATTTGAAGGTGAAATTCAGGATGGACTGAGCACAAAAATATCTGATATCAAAATGATTCTACTTCTGGTAAATCCAGGGGGTCTAATATTAAACAAGCACCTTTATAAATGGGTTTCACTTTACACAGTTAATTGTACTTTTCATAGTTTTTGTATGAAATATATTTCTTTGTGTTTGAGAATCTACTTTGTTTACTCGCCCTGTATCAATTACCAGTGCATTTTCCATAAAGGCTTAAGGCAGGATTTTGTGTTGTAAATGTTATACATTGCCAAATTCAGATTTTTAAAAAAATTTTTATGCACAAATATGGTTCTTCTTTCTCCTTTGTGGTGGGTGTTATAGAGTATTCAGTTGTCAAATTCATATATGATTTCAATTTATATTGTACCAATCACCATAACACGCACCAGCAGATGTGTTGACATCACTACCCACTTTGGAGGTGGACGAGCCACATATGACGACATCATTAACCCCCCACTACTTGTGTTTTCACCACAACACACATCGACAGTACTCTAGGGCGCTAAAAATCAAGTTTTTCAAAGTCTGTGTAAAAGTATATTTCCTACACCCCCACTATAGTACCCATTTCACCTAATACTGACACACAAACACCCCCCCACTTCCCCACCCAAAGTACTACACGCTCTGTGCGCTAAAATGAGTCGTTAAAGTAAGGGTTTTATGTGTTAAGAATAGGATTTTTATGTGCACTCACAGACCATATTGAGGATGACATTTCCAAACCTGGTGTCATGGGGATTGACTACAACACCCCTCTCTGGCCCAAGACCTACCCTTGGATTATCGGTGAAATTTTCGGTGAGAAAATCGGCCACAAAGTTGACGCATTCATCATCATCGATAAAATAAACACAAGAAAACTTTGTAAGGTCAGGTTTTTCCTTTAGGGCCTGTACTGGTATCATGGTAACCAGTACTACCTGTCCCAGGGGCGAGGTGTCGGCGGCTAAACTGTCACCCCCATCGAGTTTCTAAGGAAATCTGATGAGGAGGGTAGCTGGTTACCCTGGTAGAATGAAAAAGAAGATCTACCTACAAGGGCGTCAGCTCTGGAGAGCTTGGCGGCCATCCAGCACATGCTGCCTTGTATGGTGGGCATAGTTGCCTAAAGGCTAGGCCCACCACCGAAAACTGTGGATTGGTGTCAGGAAGGGCAACCGGTCAATTATCTTTTGCTCCAATAAATCCTCACAGAGCAGTATTGCTGAGTGTGAAGTGTATCTGGCCACCCCCATTGATGGGGACAAAACCGGATTTAAAACTTTGGTTTAACTAACTAACTAACTAACTAAGAAATGCAATCCAGTTAGAGAAAATAGAAAAAATCCGGCACTCGTCTATCAGTCAAGCTCCTTTAGCTAGCTAAAACCGACTTATCATTGTATTCTACCATGAACATTGCTGGTTCAAATCTGGCAAATGCATATTTGCTCCCCCCACACACACACTAACACCACCATATTTACATGTAGTAGCTTTTTTACCAAAATATCAAACTTAAATGTGCAAATGCTTGGTTTCATGTTGGGTAGCCACAACTTGTGCACCCACTGCAGTCTGCTCCCAGTTGAATTCAGCAGCCTTCAACAGAATAAAGAACAGTATCACGTGCACTTTATTCCGTCAAGGCTGCTGAATTCAACTGGGAGCAGGCTGCAGTGGGTGCACAAATTGTGGCTACCCTTTCATGTTTCTTTATGTGCTAAAAATGGGACCTTCACTAGCACCTCATCCCCTCCCCAGGGTGGGGGTTCTCAAGTTCTGTTTGGTTTAGGTAGGGACGTACCTCTGAGAGTCTAGAAGTAGGACCCACATCTATACCAATTCATGGGATCCATTGTTACAGTGTGTCCCAAAAAAAGTTAAGACTTAGAGCAAGATCGAGCTTGTCAAAAACAAATGTGTGCATACACAGGACCAACAGCTTTACATGACTCTCCGAACCATGAGGTGCTGGGCACCCATTGCATATACCTGCATATTCTATGCAATGGGTGGGAGCAAGGAGAAAAGCTGTGTGAGTATGCAATTTCCGACCTTATAGGAACTATATGTGTACGACCAAGAAACCCGGCTCTCGCAGGGCTCGATCCAGGGCCACTCGGTCGATCTTATTCCCTGCCGACGGTTCAGCGCCTTAAGACTTCTCGGCCACCTCGCCCTCTTAGATATAGCACATTTTTATTCAAAGGCTGAGAATGCTTTGGGTGTCAATACTTACCTTGCTAATTGCAGCAGGGACCGGTTCTTCCGACAAGCGCAGGATGACCACATAGAGCCAGCGGAAGAAAGCACGGAAATTCTTCATGCTGGTGTCGATTACACTGGTAAAATAAGAGACGAATGTGGGAAATCAGGTTACTACAGGGACTTTTAGCAGAAGAATACACAACTTTGAGAAATGGTAGGTTTTCATTGTGCTTCGATATATGGAGCTGAAATTTGGCATGTGGGTGAAGGTTGTTATCCAGCTTTGAAAATGACCCCAAAGGTCAAAGGTAATCTAGAGGTCAATTTGCTTTTATAAATGCCAAATTTAGCCAAAAGGACTGTTGACCAGAACACAGAACAATTCTGAGGTCAAAGACTACACACAAGTTAACTGTGCTCAGAATTAGGCGACCAATTGCGTGTATGTCAAGGTTTGTCAATCAGCGCAGCATGGACCGTGATTGGTTTGAATTTGTGGTGTGGGCATGGCATGTTTGAACAAAATATGATTTCAAATGTAAAAAAGATGCCCTACTTAAGTCGGGGTTTTGACTAACGGGTACACTAACACAAGTAAACTTTCTCTTTAAATAAGCTTTAACTGTTCACAGATTATTATTCATTTGTTCTGCACCGTTAAATTACATCAGACATGCGAATGGTCACCTTATTCGGAATGCAATACTTCACTGCTGTTTGAAACTCATTTATTATGGCAAAAGCTACAAAACCAGAATAAAACAAAAAAATATCAACGGCGACACACTTTTGACCACTAATTTGGATTATTTGTACCACTGACTTAATCCTGTGTAAATTTTACGAAATTTCATTGCGGGCAAATATGATTTTTCTTTAAAATCTAGTTTAACATGTTTCTCTATGGATAAGGGGCATATAGAGGGTGCTATAACATACAAATCATGACCTTTATAGGCCTATATGACAAGATGCCCATAATGGATTTTTCTGATTTTTGCAGAGGTAATAGTCCTTGCATGTACCTACTTATAACATTGTCAAAACTGTGTCGCCACTGCTTAAAATTGCTCTAAATATAAAAGAGACGATTTGCATAGGGTCAAACAGGTGTGACTTACTGTAGTAATTCATTGGCTTTCAGCATAAATGATCCTACTGAGCTGATTGCATCTGTAAACAAAACAATTGAAAATATAGTTTTATCCCCATGAGTACTAGCTGTTGATTGGTCACAATGGAACTTATGTGATTGCTGATTGGTCACATTGGAAGTTATTTGATTGCTGATTGGTCACAGTGGAACTTATGTGATTGCTGCAGTGATTGGTCACATAGGAAGTTATGTGATTTTTTTAGCCAATCACTATGAGCAAGTAAAATCTCAATTCCCTTGGCACAGTTCAGCAGCTTTCATTCACCAATGTATATAGAAAATATACCCCTTGATTTTTGGGTATGATACATGATGCCCAGATCACACAAGGTCAGTTCATGTCAATGTATGTATAGGTACAACCAACTGAACTGTGTCCTTGGTGGATGAGCATATTGTAACTTATAGTGAATCAGCAACATGGTAAGAATGGTGTCAGGCTGAAGAGGTCTAGGGATGAAATATTTGTAAGCTGCATTCATGGAACTATATAGAGGAAGAAGTGAATCGCATGTATTATGGAATGGTCCAAGCCCGTAACCCCTTTCTCTCACACTCATGCGCGCGCGGTGTGGTCGTTGTTGCGCACGCACTCGCGCGTCGTCACCGTTGGTGCGCAAGCACACGCATATAAAAAATCTGTTGCGTCACACGGTTATGTTCTCAGTGTTGCATTTCACCCAGGTTCCATTTTCTGAGCGGCCGAATTTTCTGCATAATTATGCGAAAACCAATCGAGGAAGAAACCATGCATCTAAAAAAGATTCTTGAATTCCTTAATGCAACAAAAGTCTCTCGATGACCCATGTTAATTTGTTAGGAAAGAGGTATTGAGTTCCGAGTGATAATTGCTATACAGTTTTATTTGTTTTTTTCACGCGCTCTCTAAAGTATGACGAACGTGAAAACACCGTGTGCTCATAAATATGATTCAAGGATTTGACCAAATACGACGATACGGTAAACAAAATATGGTGGTGCACAAAACTATGATAAATGAAGTGCTTATGATCATTATAATACTTTTGGGCCCTCGATTGGGTTACGCTTTTAGTTGTTTCGTGAGATATCTTCGGGTCTGGGTTTTTTTTCGTCTGGGTTATATTTACGTCGTTGGCTTGCATTCAAAATGGGTATTGAAATGACTATATGATGTACACTAGCCAATCAAAAATGCTGTATGAAAGACAGGTAGTGCCAAGGGGTTACAGTGATTGAGTTGATTGCCTTAACCCTCTGTGAGGCTACGAGGGGCCAATTTATGGTTACACATTGTGTTATATGATTATATTTAGCCAATCAGAGACATGGTAACTAGAATTTCGCGGGTTTCGGCTTCGCGGCTAGCTATATTCAAACGAAATTAAGCTGTGGGCCCGCCCCACATGACCTTTGCCCTGGACACGGCGGCCCTTTGATCTCATCAAACATTGAGGAGTCGCATGTTTCACCTATGACAAAAGTTGGTTCCAATGAACTTCAAGTTTTCAATTTAGAATCAATTTTACATTTTTTTAGCACATTTTTCAACTTGCCCTCACATGACTTTGACCTTTCAACATGAGTTTGACCTAATCAACATATGAGGGATCCCATGTGCACCTATGACAGAAGTTTGGTTCCAATTGAATGTTACACTTTCAATTGAGGTCAATTTAAAAAAAAACTTAACAATTTTTTGACACAACCATCCACACAAAAAACATACACACATACATACAACGCACACGGATTGTAAGTGGTCCTGCCAGCTATAGCGGCGGCCCCCACAATTAAAAAGTTATATAGATGGACAGAAGGTCCACTTTGATTGGTTTACTAGGTTACTTAGAGGTTATATCATGTAAGAGCCAATCGGAAGATACTGGAAGAAAAGTGGTAGACCTCAGGGGGGGTTAAAATACTACCCTTTTGGCTCTTAACTAGGAGAGCATATCTTTTTAATTATGTAATTTTTAGGTCGATAAACCAAAATGGTGTGGATTTGGGCAGACATTGCAATTTACCCTAGGGATACACAATTTTAAAAATTACGCGGTGCCTCAGACGCCGGTGTCGCCTGCTGTCAGTTTGTGAAAGATAGGGCCTCATATGATATTTGACCTCATCAACAAATGAGGGATCACCATGTTGCACCTTTGACTCAAGCTTGGTTCCAATTGAACTCAACTTTGCAATTGAGGTCAATTTTACATTTCAGCCAATCTTACAACTTGCCCTCACAGGAACTTTGACCTTGAAAGACCTTGACCTCAACAACAATGAGGGATCCCCCATGTTGCATCTAGGACTCAAGTTTTGGGTTTAAATCCATCAAGTAAGTGCAGATCTTACAGCAACTTGTTAACCCTTTTTCACACAACAACAGACGCAGCAACAATCAGACTCACAACATCAACAACAGTGGACAAAGTGATCCCAATGCTCTTCCCTGCCTTAAGGCAGGCAACAACAAAAATGGATCAATTCAAAACCAAAGGTATAATGTCAAGCATCATTAGGGGCTAGCTTCCAAGCCTTCCCTATGGTTGAAGGTACATTTGTGTACAGCCAATGAGATAATTAGCTTGTCAAGTCAGGTGCCCCCATCTTCAAGTTTTTTTCCCCTTTACTGATGTCAAGGCATATAATTGTTCTTTTAGCCATCCTAAAAGACCCTTAGATGGCCAACCTTAGCGCACATCTTAAAAAAAATCAAGTATTTTTGTGAATGTTTCACCACATCAATTTCAGAGGATGGTAGCGAAGCCTCATTCAACATAACTCACCTAAATGAATCAATTTACAGCAATACAGAATGCAAACCACAATCCAATTTGAGCCTTTGATGTGGGCGAGAAATGATAAAATTCAAGCGTATAAAAGTCTTGTACGACCCCACGTCGGTATTGTAGTGCGGTTTGGGATACTCCTAAATTAACATCAGGGAAAGTTTGAAGCTGTACAGAGGCGGGCCGCCCGCTTTATCATGACAACTACAGCTGGGAGAGCACCGTCACAGAAAGGCTGAATCAAATCAAACTGGCTACTCTTGAGGAGATGCGTCGTAACCAGAGGCTGGTCAACCTCCACAAGATGTGTTCACACATTGGGATCTCAATCCACTCAGCGTGATACTTGTGATTTCAACAACAGGGCTGCTTCTACAGTTTCCACCAGACACCACAATTCGCTTTCCGTTAAATTCCTCCGGTTTAAAAAAACGCGTGTTTCCAGATTTCCTTCTTCCCTAACACAGCACGGTTGGAATAACTCCCCTACGCCTTACTATCAATACCGGACGTACTCCAATATTTTTGAGGGTCAAGCTACCAGACAACATCAGAATCACACAAGTCTTTCTTTAGGTCTCTATTCTCACATTGTAAGAAGGTTCAGCACTCAACAAACTATAGAGGGAGCTGTCTGCAGTAATCAAGCTGGATAGCTCCTGTTAACAGTGCAGAACATTGCTTCACTGTGGGTTCCATGAAGAAACAGATCACTTAAATTGATCTACAAACTTTAAAACTAAATCTAAGAACTTCTAAGAACAAGGGGTGTAAGTATGATTCATGCACTATCCTATAGTGAACACAGGTTTTACGGGGTCGAAGCACCGTAAGCACAAGAATATTTTGTGGAGAAATTAAACCTTCCCCTAACTTAAGAATAGGAGGTCAATGAGGTCACATACAAAGTGTACATTGTACATGCTTTCACAACTACCCAGGATTTTGGAAGCATTTGGCACCAAAGTTTCACTCTGTAACTCATCTCATACTTGGCTACGTACTTGATTGACCCCTCCTATTTAAAGGAAAGTAATTTACTTTTCATGAAAACCCCTTGTCAAAAACTATAAATAATGCACCGTATAAAAATTTGTGAACATTCTTACACATGAGTTATTTCCTATTGGAGCCGACAATCATCCTATCAAGATCAAGGTTGAACACTCACATTGATAATGTTGTCTCCAAAGCAATGGAATGATTGGCTCATCCATCGGAACAGTGAGTAAACCCCCCCCCCCCCCGTATGTTACCATAGCCCATTTATGACCGCATCCTCGTTCGTTATTCATAATAAACCTTAAACAATAACATAGAGTGGATCTGATTTAGCTCCAACCAAAGAGGTTCTATATAGATAGAGAGGCAAAACGTTACGTATCGTTAGAAAGTCATCGTCTCGCATGTTTTGGCGGCCACAAAGAAACAAGTACCAACATAGAAAGCAATGTCTGCCTCCGCTTCTTTTCCACATACTGTGGGTGCCGCTTTGCATATGATACACTAATCGGTAGTGATCAAATTGATGTATTGTTAGAGGTGGCACGGTGTAATAATAGTGCACCTGGATCATTGGCTCAGATACTCTTTTTTTTTTTTTTTTTTGTTTTTTTTATTTCTCATAAGCAAGCGCTGCTTAGGTGAAAAGAGTATTCATTGAGGCGGTTTATTTAAATCAAGACGGACTGACGTTCATTTCATTCGTTGTGTGGCCATGGGTAGGACAAATTAACGACCCAATAGCCCCCAACTCCACCAACTGATGTTTTGCGATTGTGTTTAATCGAATGACTTATTGTGTATCAAGCACCCAAACTAATAATTATTCCGTGCAATATTCAAAATGTCAGCGCCCAGCACGACGACTGGTTTTGAATGGGCTTCACCCCCTTGGCTCCAACAGTTTTGGAATAAGAAATTATCACTTGATAACAATTATAAATTCAGTTTCCCAGTCAAGATTCCGGTTACCGTGTTAAGCCAATGATGTTTAAATTTGATATTTCTTGGCCGCCATTGCCTGATCAATTTTAACGGTCAATATGTGACAACCTACCTTGTATGGCTGATGTAACAGTCCCAACCCCACCATACTTATCATACCACTGGGACATACCCTGGATCTCACTTAGATGGTATATAAGTGCTCTACCAACACTGAAAAAACTACCACAAATTTATGAGAAGAGGTCATTTTTGTTGGTATTTTCCCCAGCCAATCAGACATACTGCCCTCTGCTGATCGAAATTTAGACATGCATATGATACAATATTGATACAAATTTTTTGTTTTTTGGTTTATAATTAAAAATCACACTATAATTTTGTAGTTCTCGGCTTTCGTGCTCGCTATATTCAAAGAATATAAGCCGCGGGCCGCTCCATTAAACATTTTAGTGACACATAACACACACTCATACACACGCCAACGGATGCAAAGTGGTCCCAATTGTCTCTTCCTGCCTTAACAGGCCAAACACAAATGTATGCATTACAACCAAGGTATAATGTCAAGCAGCATTATGGGCTAGCTTCCCAACCTTCCCTAGTTGGAAGGTAAGTTGGTGTACAGCCAATGAGATAATTAGCTTGCGAAAGTCATGTGGCCCCATCTTCCAAAGTTTTTTCCACCGTTCAGGATGTCAAGGCATATAAATGTTCTTTTAGCCATCCTAAAAGACCCTTAGATGGCCAACCTTAGCGCACAACTTTTTAAAAAATCAAAGTATTTTTGTGAATGTTTTATCCCCATCATTTCAGAGGATGGTAGCGAAGCCTCATTCAACATAACTCACCTAAATGAATCATTTACCAGCAAACAGAATGCAAACCACAAATCAATTTGCGCGCTTTGATGTGGCGAAAATTATCAAATTCAAGCTTTAAAAGTTCTGTACGGACCCCACTTTCGGGTATTGTAGTGCGGTATTTTGGATTTACCTTCACTAAAATTAACATCAGGAAAGTTGAAGCTTGTACATGAGGCGGGCCGCCCGCTTTATCATGACCAATCTACAGCCTGGGACTGCACCGTCACATAATGCTGAATCACAATTCAAACTGCCTACTTTGAGGAGAGGCGTCGTAACCAGAGCTGGTCACCTCCCCCAAGATTGTTCCCAAACAATGGTGGGATCTTCAACTCAGCGATCACCTTGATTTCAACAACCGGGGCTCTACAGTTTCCACCAGCCCCCACAATTCGCATTTCCGTAAAATCCTCGGTTAAAACGGGTGTGTTTCCCCAGATGTCCTTCTTCGTTCCCTAACACAGCACGGGGTTGGAATAAACTCCCCTACGCCATTACTAGCATAACCGAGAACTCCAAGATTTTTTCAGGGCAAGCTACAAGACAATCATCAGAATCACGAACAAGTCTTTCTTTAGGTCGCCTATTCTCACAATTGTATAAGAAGGTTCACATACACTATAGAGGGAGCTGTTCATGCAGTCTCAAGCTGATAGCGCTTTAAAGCACTAAAATTGGCTTCACTGGTGGTTTCAATGGATAAAAATCTACTAAAATTGATTCTAAACTTTAAAACTAAATCTAAGAACTTCTATAAACAAGGGGTGTAAGTATGATTCATGCACTATCCTATAGTGAACACCAGGTTTTTTACGGGTCGAAGCACCGGAACGCGCAAAGAGCATTTTGTGGGAAATTCCACCTCCATACAGTAAAGAATAAGATGTCATGAGGTCCACATACAAAGTGTACATTGTACAGTGCGGGCTTTCACAACAACTGCACACACAGGATTTTTGAGCATATTTGGCACAAGTTTCCTCTGTAACTCCCTCATACTTGTGCTACGTACATGATTGACCCCATCATTTACAATGAAAAGTAATTTACTTTTCCAATGAAAACACTTTCAATAATTAAGACCGTATAAAAGTTGGAACATTCTTAACATTGATGGTGTTTCCTATTGGACCGATCAATCATCCCTATCAAGATCAAGGGTTGACAAACACTCACATTGATAATGTTGTCTCCAAAGCAAATGGTATGATTGGCTCATCCATCGTAACGTATTAAACCCCACCCCCCCCCCCCGCCGTGATGTTACCATAGCCCATTTATGACCTCATCCTCGTTCGTTATTCATATATAACCTTAAACACTAACCCATAGAGTGGAGCTGATTTAGCTCCAACCAAAGAGGTTCTAATATAGATAGAGAGGCAAAACGGTACTATCTTTAGAAATTCATCGTCGCGCATGGTTTTTTTTGGTTGCCGACCACAAGAAAACAGAGTACCACACAATAGAAAGCACACTGCTGCCTCCGCGTCTGCCACATACTGTGGGTGCCGGCTTGCCTATACACTAATCGGTAGTGTACAAATTGATTGTATGTGGTTAGAGTTGGCCAGGTGTAATATTAGTGCACCTGGATCATTGTCTCAGATACGGCTTTTTTCCTCAATAATGTCAATGTGCGCGCTTAGGTTAAAAGCTGCTAGTTCATTGAGGGCGGTTTATTTAAATCAAGACACTGACTGGGCATTTCATTCGTTTGTGTTGGCCAGGTAGGAACAAAATTTAACTATCCCCAATAGCACCCCCCCACATCCAACAACTGATTTTGGCGGATTTGTGTTTGTATCGAAATTGACATTATGTGTGTATACAAGCCCCCAAGCTAATAATTATTCCGTGCAATATTCCAACTGTCACGCATGCCCAGCACCGGAGAGCTGGTTCTGACTGGGCTCACCCCTTGGCTCCCACAGTTTTGGAATAAAAATTATCCGTGGATAACATATAAGAAATCAGTTTTCCCGTCAAGATGTTTCAGGTTACGTGTTAACCATGCATGTTTAAATTTGTAGATTTCTTGGCCGCCATGGCCTGCTCAATTTTTAAAACGTTCAATATGTGACAGACTACCTTGTATAGCTGATGTAGAAAGTCCCAACAACACCATACTTATCATACCACTGGGACATACCTGGATCTCACTTAGATGGTATAGAAGTGCTCTACAACACTGAAATACCCACAAATATATGAGAAGAGGTCATTTTGTGTTTGGTAGTATCCCCAGCCAAATCAGAACTACTGCCTCTGCTGATCGAATTATGACATGCATATGGATACAATATGTGATACAAATTTGTTTGGACCCCCGTAACTCATATTACTAGAATTTGTCAGTTCTCGGCTTTTCGTCCGCTATATTCAAAGAATATAAGCGTGGCCGCTCCATAAAACATTTTAATGACCTCACACACATCATACACACCCACAACGTATTTGCAAAGTGTCCTGAAGCTAATGCTGGCGGCCCACAAAAAGAGTCAAAAGATGTGCAAATCAAAAACATACTCATATACAGTAAAGGAACATAGGACAATCATTCACGATCTGACTTGCGTTGGCGGAACACGGTTGAAAAACTTATTTAGATGTGAAAACAACTACAAATATGTGATCATGTAAAGTTTTCTAGGGTAAAAGTACATGCAAGTTTCTGATTTTTGGCCCTAAAATGGTGAAATCCCAACACTTTTTGGATATCATCCATATTTGGCCTATTTTAAGCCAAAATTCCGGGCCTTTTTTGAGTGACAAAAATTGTGACTTTTCTATTTGGAATGACCATATCTCCAACAAAAATAATACGGCCCAGTTGTTATTTTTTTTATTTAATGTTAAATTATTCACCTATCTTTCACATAAAATAGTTGCATTGTTCAAACTAACTCCTCTTTTTGGTTCGAGCCTTCTTGAAATTGTTATGTTGAAGTGACAAAATTGTAACCACAATTTTGAGGTTTTTGTCAATTTCGGAACTGATCAATGACCATAATTTTAAAAAGGTTACCCTAGAAAGAGCTTTTTTGTGTCATTTGGTCGAAGCAATAGCAAAACATAGTAGTAGGTTGAACAGAAGCTTTTTACTAAGAAAAACCAGGCACTCGTAATGTACGGCGCTGCGTAAATATTTCCCCGCCGAATTTCGCGATCGCCTAACAATGCGATACTGCAACTAACTTACCCACCCCCTCCCCGACACCTGCAACACCTCCCCAACACCGCTGCACAAACACACCCGCAACTACAAAACCCCACCCCCCCTTCCCAGCACGCCCGCAACCCGCCCCCCTCCAACACCATGCAACACCCCCTCCCCAACACCCAGTCCCTCCCCCATCACCCCACACACTCCTCCATAACAATCGCATACACCCACCCCTCCCCAACACCTCACAACACCCCACCCTCATCAATACCCACCCCTCCCAACAACCCCACAAACAAAACCCTACCCCCCAATACCCCGCACACCCCACCCCCTCCGCAACACCTGCCAACACCCACCCCATCCCCACACCCCGCAACACCCACATTCCTCCTCTCCAACACCTGCAACACCTTAACACCCCACCCCATCACCCCTCAACATCCAACTCCCTCCCCAACACCCCTCAAAACACCCGACCCCCTCCCCAACACCCCTCAACAAACCCGACCCCCCCCTCCCCAACAGCCCGCACACCCACCCCCTCCCCACACCATCCGCATCACCCTCCCCTCCCATGGCATAGTAGTCATGTACCGAAGGAATTTGCCTATCCACGTACATTTGCATAGATACAGCAATTAACGCATATTTAATTAGCTCATTTGCAATACCTAAGCCACATATATCCATACTTTCAATTGCAAAAAAGATGTGCACCAACAGGCTTTCCATGCAACCCGGAATTTTAAGTATCCGATGTACCGTTTCAAAAATATAGCAATTACGCTGTTTTTTGCATATTAATTACTCATTTGCATACTCAATTTGCCCAAATATGCCCCAAAATCTAATCGGGTTGAGAACTCTTCAGCCCTCTTCCTTTCCACCAAGTTACATCTTATACGACCTTAAACTGAAGCTTCCAGAAACTTGAAACACAAGCCTTGCAAGTATAATTTTTCGTAATTAAATGCAAAGTAGATACTTAATTAGCATAGTTTATGCCCAAAATTTATTAGGTCGAGAACTCATCAAACCCGCTCTTTCCACCAAGTTACATCATTGTCGCCCTTATGGAACTCCAGATAAATTGCATACAACGTGGGTTAACACTTTTATCAGCTGAACGAACGAACGGACGCTGGCTCATTTCATAGTCCCCCGTTCCAACTCGTTTCGGCGGGGACAATTATAATGCAAAATGCTACCCTACCCCTAATTTTCTGCAGGCGTGAAAAAATTTTTTGATTGATACAAAATTCAAAACTAAAAAATTCCAGGAATTATGGGATGTAAAATCTGTTTCATTTTTAGTTAGACCTAGACTCCTCATTTGGAGTTTGAATTTTTTTATCAATGCATTTTTCCTTCGCGGCAATAGGTCGTTTAATGTACCAAAGCCTCTATATCATACCAAATCAACCTAAAATACCAGCAGATACTATCTGACTTAGGTTCAGAATGAATTAATACAGTTATTTAAACATATTCCAATGTAAGAATACCCTTACTTATGTTTACTATGGTTATAATTTTGACAGGTTCAGTAAAATTATTGTTATTCCTAGTTTTAGCATGTTGTCTCTTTTCCCCTATTCGGATATCATGGAGGTTTGTATTTTGAGGTGTAGCATTTAAGGGGGAGGTAATTTTGCATTTCTAATGCCAGATTCATTTTCTACACAAAATTCTTGAACTTCAGTTTTTACTCATTTTGTCCTCCAAACGCAAGTCAGATCTTGAACGCTGTCATAGGCTTATTTTTCAACCAAAGATTATTATAAATTTCTGTCAATTTGCTCTCAAATAATAAAGACATTAAGAAGAAAATGAAACATCCTTATTCAGTGTGTGTGCTTTAATCATGCTAACAAGAAATTTGATTGGTTCAGATCAAACTCCGCCCATCCATTACTAGGTAATAGATCAATAGTGTGCGCACTTATATTTCCTGTAAAAATAAATTATTCTATTTCAGACATATTTGTTTTCTAAAAAAAACCAACAAATTTTCCTCAGTTCATAAAATAAATTTTAACAAAAAAAAAGGTGGTTAAAATGGCTCCAAAATCAAAATGCATGGGGCCTACTGGAAACAAAACTTTTTGGGGGCCTTATCAGATCAGCTTTTTATACTAGCTCCATACTCACCAATGTATATGTTTCAGGACCAGTTTCTGTATATTAGTGTAGGAATTCTCAATGGAATGACCAAGTTTCTTGAGTCCTTTCTCAGACAGATCATTGACCAGGAATGCCTGCAGGTCTGGGCTGGCTTTGCCCCACATCAACAGCTGAAGAAACTCATCTCCTACGGTACCAGGACTTCCTTTTTGCTGTAACAGATACAAAATTTATTTCAAGGTGTCTTTTTTTGGGTGAAATTAAGAGGCAAGAAATCCTGCTGAAGAAATACAGCATTTATGACTTAGGTCAAGTTTGTTTTCTTGAGGGCCTGCTACTGGTATCCTGGTAACCAGTACTACCTGTCCCAGGGCCGGGTTGTCGGTGGCTAAACCGTCACCCCATCGGGTTTCTAACAAGATCCAATGAGGGCAGCTGATTACCCTGGTAGAACTAAAAAGAAGATCTACCTACAAGGGCATCTACTCCGGAGAGCTCAGGTGGCATTCCAGCACATTGACATCAGGAAGGGCATCAGGTCAATTACCTTTTGGTCCAACAATAGTCCATAAGCTGTCATCATCAGATTTTCCGTTCGTTGCACCCAATTAGTGATTAATTTTCCCATATATCACCTTGAAGGGGATGTCCCCCTGACTAGGATTAGGTATGTTTCCGCCCCGAAAAGCTGCACGTTAGCGTGTCCTGCTCATTTCAAAATGGCCGCCACTGTTTTATGTAAAACCGCCATTATAATTTCATTACAGATATAAATTTTATCCACGACTACACAAAACCAAGTTTTAACTGCCTGAAGGGGGCTTAAATAACTAGGCGTCCAAGATGGCCGCCACAAGGAGGCATATTTTGCTAAATGAACTTAAAATGGCACATTGTTGAAATAAGAACCTGGGTGATATTTTGGGAGCTCCAAAAAAGAATTCATGGCATTTATATTTTACGTACAGGCTTGTTTTAAAGATGGCGGTGATTATATTCGCTCTAGGGTACGTAAATTAGGAAGAGAAGCAGCCCTACCCATCTTTCGACGTTATTAAACAACACTTTGTAATAATGACCCTAAATCATTTCCAAGATGTAAGAAATATCAAAGTGGGTATTGACTTGTCCTAGAGAGTACTGTTACTATAGCTGGTTACTTCTTGGGCCATATAACATAGTTTAAACTGACTCTATAAAAGTTCATAGGAAGACAACAGCTTATATCAACCTGATACAATAAAATCATGGGTGTGGACTGTATTTAAGGACTACTCAGTGACGTCATAGGTGTTTCCCATTAAAAATAAAAAAATATGCTTATGAAGAAGTGAAAAAATTGTCTATATGTAGAAGTAAAATTTAAATATGGTGACCTAATATTCTTTTGAGCACATCAAGTGCTATCTTTGTTTCTGACTTGTACCACAGGCTCCTTTTCGCTCTCTACTGCCCTGATCAGCTTCCTTACCAGCGTCAAGATGTGTTGAGTGGTCTGCAAAATTATCCACGAGTACGAGAGAAAAGTGCGGGAAAATTCTATCAAAAGTTTTGTTAGTGGTTCTTAGTATGTCGAAAAAGATGTGAAGGGGTGTTTCTTCTTGATTTAGGTCCCCGGAGCGGGTATAACCACCGCCATCATGAGTATGATCATGTCCACAATACACAAATGTCATTAAATCTCTATTTTGGTGCTCTCAAAATATTCTTACCCCATCTATTGGCAGTTTTAGTACATTTAAACAAAACATGCCTCCTAGGCGGCCATCTTGGTCACTTAAATGTTTAGGCCCACACTTCAGTAGGTAGAAATTATTCGTTTAGTCCTGGATCTATAATGATAATGAAAATACAATGCAGTTTTCATAAAAACAATGGTGGCCATTTTGAAATAGGCAGTAAGCGCTATGTGCAACTTTTCGGGGGTGGAAACATACCTAATCCTAGTAGGGGGACACCCCTTCAAGGTGATATACTGGAAGATTACTCACCAGGTGGGTGCAACAAACCGACTTTTACGGCCGTACAGAAACTGGCTCATGACTACAAGGCGAAATCGTATTACGCGATGCGTAAAAATATGTCACCGCCGATGTCGCGTCACTAACATGTGTAAAAGAACTACAACACCCCACCCTCCCCAAACAGCCGCAACACCCCACCCTCCACAAGACCCCGCAAAAACCCACCCCCTCCCACACCCGCAAACCCACCCCCGCCCTAACACCCAACAACTCCCCAAACTCTACAACCCAACCCCGGCACACCCCACCCCCTCCTAACATCCATAAAAACCCCAGCACCCCGCAACTCCCACCCCCACCCCAATCCCCGTAACAAGCTACCCTCCCCAAACTGCACCATGCCACTCCCCTCCCCAACATCCAAAAGACACTACCCACTCCCAAAAGCCCACAACACCTCACCCCAACTCCGCAACACTCCATCCCTCCCCAACACCCGACAACACCACACCCCCAACACCATGCAACAACCCCCCACCCCCTCCCCACACCCTGAAAACACAATACCCCCTAACACACCACACAACACCCACCCCCTCCCCAATACACTGCACTAACCCAACACCTCCCCAACAACCCCCGCAACACCCCAACCCGTCCCCAACCCCCACCCCCTCCCCAAACACACCAGCCCTCCCTATGTTATAGTAGTCTCATGTAGCGAAGGAATTTTACCTACCGGAAAATAATCAGAGATACAGCAATTACGCAATTTAATTCGCTAATTTGCATACCTTAGCCGCAACATGACGTAGTACGAATTGGCAAAAAAGATGTGCCCCCATAGGATGCGGCTTTCGCTTGCAGCGCAGGAATAGGAGGAATTTTGTAGTATCCGGTTACTGTTTCAAAAAATTATAGAATTACGCTGTGATTTTGCTATTAAATAAGCTCATTGGCATAATCAGTGACCGAATACGCACCAACTCTATCAGGTCGAGAACTCTTCAGCCGTTCTCCACATGTTACATCATGATATTGCCTTATGGAAAACTCCAGACACTGTGTGTGAAACGGCCTTGCAGGAACATTTTCATAAATGATGCAAATTCGTACTAATTAGCATATTATTACGCCCAAAATCTGATCAGGTCGAGAAACTATCAACCCGCTTCTTGTCCAACCAAGAGTTGTTACATCAGTGTCGCCCTTACGAAACTCCAGATAAATCTTATACAAGGTGGGTTAACAATTTTATCGACGAACGGACGGACGGACGCTGCTCATTTCATAGTCCCCGTTCCGAACTCGTTCGGCAGGGACAATAAATCCTCACACAGCGGCACTGCTGTGAATGCAAGGTGAATCCGGCCACCCCCCGTTAGCGGGGACAAAACCGGATTTAAAGCTTTGGTTTTACTTTACTTTTACTATGAAACACTTCTGTGCTGCTTCTTTTTATTGACATTGTGAAGTGGATTATAAAAAATACAATCATATTTTTTGTTTTTTTATTGAAATCAAATCAGTCCATTCAATTCTATTTGGCAAAATAACCAGAAAAAAAACAAAGGTGAATAATTTTATACTTATCCTTAAACATGACCTTCCCACTTGAAGTAAAGACTAACTTCCAAGGATTTTCTGCATTTGAATCATCTTGAATGCCTTCAAGTCTCAACTTAAAGTTAGATGAAGTGTAAAATCGACATGTGTAACTACAATCTTATTCATAAGTCCTCGGAACAGTTGTTAATGTGGCCAGCTATTGCAAGGAAATTAAAGGTGCAACAAGAGATTTTGGGGCACCCATATATTGTGTCATATGTAGTGATTTTATATAGATAAGATACCCAATAGATTTCTTACCTTGTCTTTGTTTACTGAAATGCCTTGAAAGTGAGAACAAAAGGCGATTTTCATTTGCTTAATTTCAATATAAAACATAGGCTGGATTTAGTATTTGCTCCTATGCAAAAATTAGAAATTTCACAATTTTTGTACCAAAGAAATATTTTTCAGCTTAATCCTTTCACATGGGGACATTTTTAATAAAAAACTTTACATTGGTGCAAAAATCAGAATTTTCATATTTTTTAGGGACACCTGTTATGTGAAATCTCTCATTGCAGCTTTAAGCTTTGAAGTGCATTGTCATTATAACACCCTATCCAGTCAGTGTTGAAGGTAATAAACATTATACAGTGAATTGACCTAGTGTACGCTGTTCACACTCCGACGTGTTGCTTAATGGTTAGCTTTCGCTTCACAGTCAGGAGGTCACAGATTTCGAACCCTGGCTCCTCGGCATTTAAAAAAGAATGGAGTAGGGAAACTTAACACGCAGAACTACCAGAAGACTAACCCCCTACTGTAGCTTTCACTGCATTGGCAGAGGCATGGCCTAGGGTTATGGAAACAGAGATAGGTACCGCCCCATGCGCCATTCGGCACGGGAAGAATTCGACTTTCTGACCATGTTCATACACTAATGAATTGCGGTGATGGGAACAAAGTCTACAGCGCATTCCAGCAATTATGAACAGGAATATCTCAGTTGAGCAAGAAATAATCTATATCTCAGCCAGGCCCGTATGCAGGGGGGGGGTGCAGCACCCCCCCCCACCCCCCCCCCCCCCCCAAATTCCACAAAAGGGGGAAAAAGCGTCCCCCCTTTTATGTTTTTTGAAAAAAAGGTCCAAAATTTAGAGAAATATTGACAAGAACTTTTTGGTGGTGAAATTGTCAAAAAGTCCAAAAACAAAAGGGGCCATTTTAGGGGGGTAGACACATTTTTACCAAAAAAGGTCCACTTTTCCAATCCCGCACCACCCACAAAAATAAATCCTGCGTACGGCCCTGCTCCTAGCGCCTAGTAATCCTTTCCATTCAGTATCATTATTAAGGCCACATTTTTCTATTTGGAAAATGAAATTTATTTGTACTTTTCTGTCAGTTTTGTATTTTGATCCCTACCTTTGCATATTTCGTTAACTTGTTTTCCATTTCTAACAGGATGTCTTCCCAAGCCTCAGAGACGGCATTCAGGGTGGAATTCAGATACTGCAAGTGAAATAATAAAAGAATATTCAGTTTTATAGCTCAGCTGTAACCCAGGGGGTCCTCAACACAAATGATGTGCCGCAAATATTGGTCTCATGTTCAGGCTTCTGATATATCAATGACCTTATTTTCGTGACAATTTTGGAAAATTAGTCCAATTTCCTCAATCTTAAGCCAAAATTTTCCAAATTTGCATAAAAATGTAAAAATTTTTGGGAAAATGGCAAATTTGGGTTAAAAAATTTGCATCTCTGATATAGCTATGAGTCCCTTTTTTTGGCAAAACTTGGTATTAGATGGTTCCTAAATCAGACTCTCGGAGGCATGTCCCTACTCAAACTAAACTTGACCCCCGCCCGGAGCTGCAAAACTACTACATTTGAGAACCCCCTAGGAGCTGCAAAACTTGGAGTTACTTCTTTTGACAATTACTAGACTACTAAAATATTTAGTTAGGCAACTCCCATGCTTTGTGTGGCTATTATTTTAATCACGGTTCATTAAAATTAAAGGCCGACTCAGAGATTTTGAAATATAATTGTTTTGAGTATTAATTAAAAATAGTCAACTGGAACTAAAGATAGGCATCTAAATTGCTCAATCCCAAAGTTTGAGATGAAACAAATTTTTCGTTTTCATGTAATAAACGTTTACGTGTAGCTATCAGCACCAAAGGCTACTGTGTGTAACAAAAATTCTGGATCCGGAATTTTGTTACAAAGTTGTGATTTCTATAGGAAGGAATCGATTTGAGCTTAGTTATTGAAAATTGAGTGCGCCCTCGTTGGAAAATCTCTGAGTCAGCCTTTAAGATGGCATGATCCAGTGGACCTGGTAATGACAAAATTTAATGGCACACTTCACCCACATATTGGTATCATGTCTCACTCATTTAGATTACATTTTTATGCCATACTGACTAGATCATGTTGCTGAAACAGTTATGATTTTGAAGATCTTGATATGGGTGTTTTCACAGTAAGTGAACCTAATATCTCTGATTTATAAGCTAAATAATGCATTCCACATTTTTTATTCTCTCGCATTATCGCACATTATCCCTTTAATATAACTCTTCATTAAGGCAACAACCCTAACAACATCCGTTACAATCAATAGCACACGTTGTAGCCTTACCTCTAAATATGTAACAATCTTGCCATGTTTCATGGCATACGTGGCCAGTTCCCGGTGTCTTGATGTCATTAACATGCAATCCAACTGTAAATAGATGAGAAATACAAGGATTCAATCACAGAGATGCAAGAGGACATATCAGAAATTTCCTGAAAAATTGGGTCCTTGGTGCCAAACGCCTGTGGGCGACACTGAACTTTTATGGGGGAAATCATCCAAATAAAAGGCTACAGGAGTCAAAGGGGTATATCCCCCTACAGGAAAATGTAGGTATGCTTTTATGCTGAATAACATCATCCAAGGCCAGAAATGTAAAAAAAAATACATCGGTCGTCCTCGGACCGCATGTGTCGCCTGCCGTCGCGGTTTGTAATGATAGGTCTCATTTGACCTTTGACCTTGGCATGTGACCTTTGACCTCATTAACAAATGAGGGACCCAATGTTGCACCTATGATTCAAGTTTGGTTGCAATTGAACTTCAACTTTTCAATTTAGGTCAATTTGACATTTTCAGCCTATCTTACAACTTGACCTCACATGACCTTTGACCTTGGTATGTGACCTTTGACCTCATTATCAAACGAGGGATCCAATGTTGCACCTATGATTCAAGTTTGGTTGCAATTGAACTTCAACTTTTCAATTTAGGTCAATTTGACATTTTCAGCCTATCTTACAACTTGACCTCACATGACCTTTGACCTTGGTATGTGACCTTTGACCTCATCAGCAAATGCGGGATCCCATGTTGCATCTACGACTGAAGTTTGGTTTAAATCCATCAAAGTATGCAGATATTACAAGCAAATGTTAACCCTTTTTCACAACAGACATCAACAACAGACAACATACAACAGACAACAGACTACAGTGGACAAAGTGATCCCTATGTGTCTTCCTGCCTTAGGGCAGGCGACACAAAAATTACATTATCTGTTTTTTTTTTATTATGGCCAAATTTCCGGAATTCCAGAAATTTCTGAAGTCTTGTATCCCTGCAATTATGTTACACATTGATCTGAATTTAGGGAGGTTTAGTTGTTGTGCCAGAGATCGGTACTTAGAGAATAAAAGATAGGATTGTTTTGTCTCTCTAATATTGTGTCATATTGGATGGGCAGTCCAATATTTTTGAGTTGTGGATACCAGCCCTAAGATTTCACACAGTAAATGAGAAAAAATAGCAAATTTCTTCAGATTCCAAAAGTTTGACCACTTCCTGTAAAATCTGGGGTTCTGGGGACATGTGGCTTCCATAGGTGTCTACTGTTAACCAGACTTCTAATTATAATTTTAGTATTTTCTAACACATGGCATATCCCCGGGGGGGCACTCAACTTTTTTCAGGTAGGGATGTGCGGCCCCGATTTCCGAACTTGGGGGCTTGGTAACGGATTTTGTCTCCGAAAGTAGGGTCTTGGTAACTGAAATTTTGAGAAATTTGCAGGCTTGGGAGCTGAAATTTGGCTAAAATTTGGCTTCTGAGGCCAAAATTTTCTGAAAAGGGGACCTTAAGAACTGAATTATCCAACTGGGGGTCTTGGGAACGGCTGGGGAGACGCGAAAAGGGGGTCTTAAGGGCCGCACATACCCGTACCTCTTTCCAATGTCAGTGCCCCCCCCGGGGGCATATCCATGTAAATGTTGATGGCACTGTGCGGCAGCCGTAATAGGCACTCAGCACACCAGAGAAACCAAAGTACCAGAACAGAATTATGCCAAGAAACTCAATTTAAGGAGTACCAGGAAAACTTGTGGGAACGATATGGATCGAGAAACCAAATTCAGGTAAAACTGCTGAGAATGAGCCCCTACTGGGAATCGAACCCGAGACCTCATTGGTGAAAGACCAGGGAAGACGCACTGCGCTACTCATTCCCCTCACAGATAATACTCACAGATAAGAGGAAGACTTGGGAAGGTGAATCATGTTCCATCTTCTTGGGTTGTTCCATTGCTACAGAGAGGGTGTTAAGATCTGTTGACAGCACTGCACTTATAATCTTCCCACACTAAACAAAACAAAAAATTAACAATTATACAAACAACTGAAAACAATTTCAAACAAAAAAATAAAATATAGTGCTGATGAATGCATATGGCATATGCAATCGCAGTGTGCAAATGAGGTCAAAGGTCACATGGGGTCATGAGGTCAATCTGTGTACACCCATGTGAGTCTTGGACCCTACACACTAGTAAAATTGCTTGTTTCAATGAAATGTTAACAAAGATTAGAAAACTGTAAAGTATAATGTGTGCGCACTTCCCTCATGATTCGACAAAGACTAAAATCAGTTAATTCAACAAAGCAAATCAGATCTTTTGATTAAACTAAAAAAAAAACGCAAAAAATAAAAAAAATAAAAAAAATAAACAGTTAAAATATTATTTTGTATGTAATAATGAAAAAAATAGTCAATATGAATAAAGATAGTAACCTAAAATGCCACAATTCCGAAATTCAGATGAATCGGATTTTCGTTGGATGCAGTAAACATTTATGTGTAGCATTACGTCCCATAGGATACCGTGTATAACAAAATTCCGGCTCCGGAATTTTATAACAAAGTTGTATTTTATATATGAAGAATTCGATTTAAAGAATTAGCAATTTCACACAGTGATTAGTATATGGACAAGCATTATGTAATGCAAAAAACCATGTTTTGGAAAGTGAGGGCGCCATCATCAGGAACTCTCGGAGTCGGCTTTAAGATCGATGTTCGGTAATGCATATGCATGCTATCAAATTAAGCAAGGTGATGCATGACATCGGGCTGTATTTCTGGTAAACACAGCTGTTTTGAATCTGGTGTTTCTGTATTGACATTTGACCCGTCAACCAGGCCCAAAACATACAGAAATATAATAACATGTAATGCCACTTGCATAGTTTTCAATATATTTGTCCCACGAGGAAAATATAGTTGAGAACCCCTGGTGAAATCAGATGATCTGCATACCTGTGTATGTTGAGCTGCTTGGGCAATGTCTACCTCACCAATGGGAGAGATTCCATATGCTAACAGCCTGACTTTGCCATAGACTGAACCTACTGTGAGAATGTTAAAACTGAAGAGAGAAAAAAAGACAAAAAACAAATCATTCTTTTTCTATTAGCAAATTTCCAGGACCCATACTAGGCAAATTCCTGGGTCTCTCACATCAAGGATTTTAGCCAGTTAAGATGGCCTGTGGTGAACATGCAACCAGCACACTTTTGGGCACACCCGATGATATCGGGTTACAGTTTATTGAAAAACAGCAGAGGCGAGACATTATGTCTAGAAATTCAAGGGCAGGTCCAGACAGAATTAAAAACCAATGAAAACCGCTTTGAAGTGAATGTGGGCTAGAAGTAGCCCAAAGTCCTGGAAAAGTGGTAAAGAAACCAACAAAATTGCTTTCAAATGATCTTAAATGTGATATATGTTGTATTTAACTGGACAGCAGTAATTAATGTGGCCTCAAACACCTCAAATTTGGGGCAGAATAGCCAGAACCCCCCAAAAATAAAAAACACTCCAAATAGATGATGTGACAGTTTCATTCCAACATAAGGATCAGAAAGATTGCAAAAATACATATTGCATCATTAGGATGATTATTACTTATTTCTCTGAGGAATGAATGAACTAGTTAAATATCAATTCCCTTTGCCACAGTTCAGTACCTTCCAGTCACCAGTTGTATTTAGGAACATACACCCCCTGATTTTTGGGTTATGATTACATTGATTACCCAAGATCAAACAAGGGGCTGTGTCAATGTATGTATAAGTGCAACCCAATGAACTGTGCCCTTGATGAGCATATTGTAAATCATAGTGTATCCCAGCTCACTATCTTCAGCAATGACAACATCAATATAACAATTTGTTCATGGGTGAGTTTGTTTGGGGTTTTTGGGGGGGGAGGGGAAGAGGAGAAAGAGGCAAAGCAAATTTTTGTTTTTGGGGGGGGGGGGGGAAGGGAACAAGAGGGTTTAGTTTTGCTTGGCGCCCCCAGGGGGGTAACCCTTTTTTAAAAAATCTCAAAAACACAATTTATTGTCTTTAAAAACAACAAAATATTATTAGTATTTTTGTTAAATGAAGTCTAAATCTTGCTTTTTTTTGGGGGGGGGGGTGAGGCCCGACCATATTTTGGGGAAATGCCCCCATTTCACTCTGGTGCGGACCACTAAGCAGTGAGTATATAAAGACATGCACTCAAGATACAGATAGATCCAATGCATTAAGCGATGGTCAGAATTGATCGGCCATTAGGCCAATGAAAGTCAATGTATGTTTCCCGTAACACGTTTTGCAAATCATAATGAGGAGGCAAAAAACTATTTCATTTTTCATTATCATATTCGTAATTTTGAAGAAGAAGACAAGAAGAAACAGCCATTTCACCAACCTTCAGATGCTTAATGCTACAATATGTGTTTCCAAACCCCCACCCTACATTTAAAAAATTGATTATGCAGCTGTTCTTTGATTTAAACTACTAAAATCACATTCACCCGATGTGATCAAAAGAAGAAACCTTGATATTTTCTTAAAATACAAAATAATGAACTTTTTAGGGATTTCAGGATCTCAAACGCGGGCAGAAAATCATAACGCGGGCGGGTTACGGGAAACATAACATCAACTTTCATACACCTTACTGGGGCATCCAACCAAAACCTTTCCAATTCTTGTGTACCATGCTTGAGTACTGAGTGTATACCTGAACTCAGTGCATTTGGTTGAATTCAGCTATGGCTGCCAGTGAGGTGTTAGAATGTGCAAAACCAAATTAGTCTATAGAATCAATAATCTGCATGGTTTTGATATACTTTCGTTTTCACTGAACCAGCAAGTTGAAGTGTACAAGGGAACCAATGTAAATGCATGATCTGAGATAAGAGACAGGTATGAAACTAGAATTTCGCGGTTCTCGGCTTTCGCGCTCGCTATATTCAAAGAATATAAGCTGTGGGCCGCCCCATGACCTTTGACCCTGGCACGTGACCTTTGATCTCATCAACATATGAGGGATTGCATGGTGCACCTATGACAAAAGTTTGGTTCCAATTGAACTTCAAGTTTTCAATTTAGGTCAATTTTACATTTTTAGCCCATTTTTCAACTTGACCTCACATGACCTTTGACCTTTCAACGTGACCCTTGACCTCATCAACATATGAGGGATCCCATTGTGCACCTATGACAAAAGTTTGGTTCCAATTGAAGTTAAGTTTTTCAATTGAGGTCAATTTAAAAAAAAACTTAACAATTTTTGACACACACATACACACATCCACACACCCACACATACACACATATACACGCACAACGGATTGCTAAGTGGTCCTGCCAGCTATAGCTGGCGGCCCACAATAATGGAAGCATTCCTGTTTATCAGTGGGAAGAACATGATTCCTCCTCTTAGTAGCAACTGAAATAAATTGCCTGTAGTTTATTGTTTACATCACAAGTGTTTCAAAATAGCCCTACCTTGATTGTCCATACAGTCTTTTTGAGTCCTCTACTGATTTTTCATCAAAACCTTTAGCAGTAGAACTAAAAAAGAAATATAAAAATTTAAATTTCGCTAGTTAAAAGGCACTATCATTGATTCACTCAAAAGAGTCAAATATTTGAAATTTGCAGGAATAGCTTAAAATTAAAGGATAAGTCTGTAGAAATCTTATAAGTTATTTCTTGCGACTGGAAAAATTGACAGAAAATGAAGAAAACAGCAGTGTTCAAAGATATGACTTGCCATTCAGTTATGTGTTGCACTGAGTGTCCATACGGAGAGTAATGACTAAAATATCCGATTCTGTTTTTATTAGGTTGCTTTCAGTCTTAGCACTTGTAGGGTATGTTAGGATACCTATACTTGTTACAGACATGCAAAAATCTGATTGATGCAGCTTCCAAATATTTTAGGGTTGTTACTTCACCGGTCGGCACTGGTCCTCAGCTACCCAGTTCTCTGGCTGACCGAGTGGCACTCAAGGGAATTTTAGGCCTTGCAGACCTGCCACCAAATTGAGAAACTGTATCTTTTGTCTTTATCTGACCACTATGAATTCAACAACCTTAACAGAGTAAAGCTGATATGGATCTGCACTACGGTTTCGCCCAGAGGATGTATTTAGCCTATTTCAAATATTTTTATGCTTTCACATGTATCACTGATAGAGTCTTTAATTTTGGTACCAACTGATAACCCAAACTCCATGTTCACTGTTGATCCTGTTACATTCATGCCATCTTTGATTTCATCAACCTGAAAAATGGTTGCATTGTGGCTATTGAATTTGGTTTAGGTACTTTTTCCATGCATACACCAAAAAGTTATATTTGAGCTTTGTCTTGTTTGAGAAGCAGGTCTAATAATAAGGCTTTTCACACTGAGCCGGTGATCGATCGACTTTTGCGATCGATCGCTAGATTTCAAACCAGCCACCAAATTCATTACAATACTTCGCAAACTCTGACACACATATCGCTGCTGTGCTTCCTCAAATAACAGCACACATTCGTCCAATAAATGCACTTACGTAAGAGTCTATCCGCCATGTTGAATTTCCTTACTCAGTCCGTTCAATTTCATGAACAGAAACTCACAATTTCCGTGCGGAAACAAACCAAGGTGACAAGTCATATCATATAAAAGATGGCCATGTACCCCAGCATTAAAAAAGTTAACTACAACCACTGCTGTAAATGCCTCAGCTCATTAAATCCCTTATTTGGAAAACTTTTACATCGTAACTAAGGCGCTATTGCGCATGCGCATCTAGTATTCAGAAAACGGCTGCACTAGTCTTCAAAAACGGTGATCGATCGCAAAAGTCGATCGATCACTGGCTCAGTGTGAAAAGCCTTATTATCTCACTGTCCTCAAGACATGACACAATCTCAAAAGGTCACTTACATTTTGGACAGAGCGGGTAATTTGGGGAGGAACTTCTCCGACCCATCGTCAAACAAATCTTGCGAAACAAACTCTCCCAGGTCTGCTGGTACTTCCTGTGTTGCATGGAAACTGAGGATTCCATCCATTGCATGCTGTTATATGTCTGGTGTCATTGTGTTGAACCACCTCTGGCCTTCTTCACATTACACAGGACAATGTGGCCACCTGTATACCCTATGGCGAGTACTGGAAAGTATGAACCTATGTGAGAAACCAGTTTTGAGTAGAAAAAGTTCTTCTCGTGTAACACCTCTGCTTTCAAATTCTCCATGCTACTACATGTACTAAGGCCAACCTGGCCACCTGTTACCCTAGCAATACTGTGAGTAGTGGACTTGATGGTGAGCCCACCTGAACACATTTGAACAGAAATAAGTTCATCGTTGTTGACCACCTCTGCGCTCTCCACTTACACAGGAAACAAGTGGCCACCTGTATACTATGGCGAGTCTGTAAGTGTTGACAATATTTGAACATAGATTGTAGTTCAAAGTAGATTTTAAACAAGTAGAACTCGGATTACAAGGTCTGTTATGTATGGCCACTGCCAATGCACGATGACCCCTAGGATGACCTTTGACTCCACATGACCCCTAGATGACCTGGACTCCACCATCGAACCCTGATGACCTTTGGACTCCACATCGGCCTTAGATGGCATTTGGCACCACACATGTTGCAGTAGTTCTAAAGTTTCACTCCCCCAAATTTTTTTGCGATTTAACAACAAATACCTAGGACTGAAAACAGAATGGGTCATGTTTTTTGCATGAGCATTCAGACACCATTCGGACAATCCATCTAGTATTTGTTGGGTTAGAATATAAGGATTAAAGTTAAGTCATCGCTTTTGTGCAGCTATCATGCATGCATATCGCGTATGCCGCGCATGTTAAAGGGGAGGGCCCGATTTAAGTATATGAAGTTTTCACTTGAGAGATTGGCCCGGTCACTCCAAAACCCCATCTGTAAAGTTTCCACGATATTTCAATCGTTTTGATGCGCGAGCTAAAAACGTGATACGTGATTTTGTAAAGCCCATAAAGTACTGGGAAAAATTCATATTGGTTTCGACCCAAAATGGGGCACCTTATCGATACATAACATTCCAAGTTGTTACAAAAATCCTTTGGTTCCAAGATTTCACAGGGTTAAATAGAACAATAGTAGCTTCTTCTGATACAAAATGTTAACCACTTCGGTAAAATTGGGGCTTCTGGGGACGATGGCCTGGCTATTAGCCGATCGGGCAATGGACCTGTAATACTGCATGAAATTTATGACATCACTCCTTACAAAATAGCACATATGCTGCTCAGTGCTCCTCGCGGTCCCCTTCCAAATACTGTCAGCAGGAAATACCTACCTTCTGGTCTAAACACCTTAACAAATAATCCTAAAAGAGTCTAGTTACTGCTAGCACCGATACTCATGTTATCGTCATCATAGGTAGAATGGTGTTGAAAGAATTCACAAACAAATCAACAAATTGAACCACTGCCTAATTTTGCATCATAAATCAAATCCTCACACAGCAGATTGTTCGAATTAGTGGGAGAATCCGACACACCACCGTTGAGCAAGGACAAAACCGGATTTACAACTTGGTTTAACTAAAAAAACACATGCATCACCAAATTTGTCACTTGAAACAGTTCAGAAAATCTTGGATTTCTTTGGACAAGGCTATTAGCAGTTGGGGCCATGGAACCTTTGATTATATGAGTTAGTAAATAGCCATTGTTTCACTGTAAGAGCTACATGTTGTGAAGACGGTTTGTATGGGGGGAAAATACTGTTAATTCTTCAAAAGTTACACACCACCTGGAGGCTTTTCCAAATGGAGTAACATAGGAAACAAAGGAAACAACAAGTCATGGCAGAAGGAAGATAATGGTGACAACTACATAAAAGATTCAAACCTGTTGCCTTAAAGGGCCAATGTGTCTTACTTTTGCCATCAGGCCTCCATGCCAATGCTGCCACAGCTTTATTAGACTCTTCCCCAGGAGCTGGTAAGACCCACACAGGTTGACGCTGCCATGTTAGTCTTTGCAACAGTACCTTTGTTTCAGGGGAAAATATAAAGGTGATCAAATTAAAGGTGCAACGAGAGGTTTAAAATAACAGGTGTCCCTAAAAATATGAAAAATCTGATTTTGCACTGGTGTAAGGGTTTCTATCAAAAATATACCCCTCTGAAAAGATTAAGCTGAAAACGGTTTCTTTGGCACAAAAATTGTGAAAATTCTCATTTCCTATAGGAGCAAATACAAATTCATCCTATGTTTTCTATTGAAATATAAGCATATACAAATCATCTATTGTTTTCATTCAAAGTTATTTCTGTAGCCAAATAAAAGGTAGGGGATCTATTGCATCTCTAATCTATATGAAATCACTATATATCACAGAAAATGTGTATGACTTGAAATCACACGTTGCACCTTTAAGTTGCTGAAATTTATTGTAAGTCCAAGCCTTCTAAGAGAACTAAATCAAAACAAGATAAAGTGCTATAGGCTCAAAATAGTACATCAAAATACTTATTTTTGACATGTGGACAAATATTTTTGAATAGATTTCCTTCATTTTTGACAGAGTGGTAGACTCTATTAAGAAACAAATCTGATATTTTGAGCTCATAACTCCCTTTGTTTCCTTGCTAAAGCAATTTGCAATTTACTGGGTCCGTGTAAAAAACCTGCCACAAGGCAATTTTTGACACTTAGGGGACCATAATTCATAGTTACGAGCTCAAAAATTCAGAATTTGCATTTCTCATTACGGTCTACAAATACGCTGAAGGAAAATGAAGGAAAATGAAGGTCAGATCTTACTGAGTTGACATGGAAGGACTCTACTCTATTTGACACAATTAGACTAATTAATCTGTATATTTGTCATGTATTTCTCATGTATGTGTCAGGCCAGGTTTCCTATGAGGGCCTGCTACTGGTATCCTGGTAACCAGTACTACCTGTCCCAGGGCCGAGTTGTCGGCAGCTAAACCGGCACCCCCATTGGGTTTTAAAGGAAATCTGATGATGAGGGTAGGTGGTTACCCTGGTAGAAAGAAAAAGAAGAACTACCTACAAGGGCATCAGCTCTGGAGAGCTAATGGCGGCCATCCAGCACATGCTGCCTTGCATGGTGGGCATGGTTGCCCAAAGGCTAGGCTCACCGCCGAAAACTGTGGATTGACGTCAGGAAGGGCATCCGGTCAATTATCTTTTGCTCCAATAAATCCTCACACAGCAGTATTGCTGAGTGTGAGGTGTATCCGGCCACCCCCTTAGCGGGGACAAAATCGGATTTAAAACTTTCGTTTAACTATTAGTTTATATGTAGGTTCATACATTGAGCCAAGAGAAGATTTCAATAGCTTCCCACAATGCATTGCTTCCAATGGAGGTTTTTGTGGGTCGTTAGTGATGAAACATGGCTAAATTGACAGTACTTATCACAAACTTGCATTTTAAGAGCGTTTCATCTCTAACGATCCACATGGCAACCTGTACAAAAACTTCCAATGGAAGCGATGCATTGTGGGAAGCTACTGGTATCTTCTCTTCATTGAGCCCACTGTATTTGACATACCAAGTCTTACCTTAATCTGCACATTTTACCAATGCTGCATATGTGCCATACACTGTAACACACCTTGACTTACCTCTCCCTGTATACTTGTCAGTATGAGATCCATACATGGGGACCACTGTATTTGACACAATTTACTTAACTCACCCTGTATATTTGCCAGTACAATGAGTCCCTAATTAGGAGTTCCACTTCTATTTGACACAATATACTAACTTACCCTGTTATTTGGGGAGTTTTATATAACATGACCCTTATTAACACACTTTTTTTCGGTGACACACCTATGAATTTGGAACCTTCACGGAATTAAAGCACAGGTTTGATTCCATTTAAGGTTTCCGATTCATAAGTGTTGTCAGGTGGGTCAGGTTACCAAAGTGAGGTCAATACAGTGGAGACCATGTATTTGACCAACTTTAAATTACTTCACCCTGTATATTGGCAAAGATTCAAACACTGTATTTGACACACTTTAATACTTTAGCTGTATATTTGCAAGAGCATGCGGGCTATACATGGGGACCAATGTATTTGACACCAATTTACTTACGCGGATGAGTCTACCTGGCCTCTAATCCTGGTATGCGTACCTACCCAAATCGTGATAATTGTATATAAAACTATTAGGTTTGTGTTCTTCATACCCACACATAACCGATCGAATAACGCAGTAGTGGTATGAGCTTTACTCCCAGTTTACTATGGATTTCCGGTGATTAGGCAAGTCTCATTGAGCCGAGTTGACTTTTCTATTTAGGTAGGTACGGCATACCGGAATTAAATTGACAGGTTGACTCGTTCGCATTTACTTATTCACCTGGCCTGTATATTGCAAGGCAATCAGGGGTCATACATGGAGACCACTGCATGTGACACACCTCAGCGATAAAGCACCTCTCTTCAGTTGACGAAATGCCTGTTGCATTGGTGAAAGTTATTCTGAAACATAACCAGATAGAAATTGGTAAAATACCAAGATGTCACAGCTGTTGAAAGCCTCATTTATTATGATAAAGCGATAATAAAGAAATATCAAGGTCACACACTTTTGACAATGCTTTGGATTATATTTTCATTAAAATATCTTGTGCAAATTTTATGACAATTTAATTGCCGGCAAGTATGATTTTTCATACGGATCTTTTCTTAGGAACAGGCATACAGAGGGCCCTACCTATAACATAAATTGTGACGCTGGGACGTAACGTCCATGTCATAAATGTCGAATGAGCAGCCTCTGCATCAATATGGCTAATAACATTCTATATTTGGTGAATGTTACTTTTGAGTAAATATGTTAGTTCCAGGACCAGGAAAAAACAAACATTCCTGGGAAGATAGTTACATTATCAATAGATTTCCCACCATTCTTATTCTTTGAAAAAGTCAAAATTTCCCTCCAAATTGCCAAATTCCCATGTGCTCCTATAATAAAGCAATAACAGGAATTTTTCTAAAGAGTGCCCCCAATTTCAAAAATTTTAATTTAATAGTGCACAGTTTGCCATTGGTCTTGCTAAAGTAAACAAACCTGGGAATGTTAGAGCTCAAAATTCTAAGTGTTGCAAAGAATTTTTTTAATGAATTAGAATAATTAATATTCAGAGATTCCGTAATAATTCAATTGGCTGCTGGAAACGTCTTTCAATATGAACTACCGGGAAATTGTGAATGTATGTGTCTTTCTCATCCATAGTTGTTCCGTCAGGTCAGGTAATTAAAATAGCGGTCATTTTGTGATGTGGCACTATTTCATCATGGACAGACACCCAAATTTGGCATTTCCGACCGTGCCTGAGCTGGACCGGGTGGCAATCCTTGTATGGCCCCCAAGGGTAGCTAGGGATGAGGATGCCCCTTGGCTTCAAAGTTGGTTCACCATCTTCTTGCCATGTGTGCAGAATTGGCAGGATAATTATTTTGTAACTGTGTAAGCCTATGGGGAAAAATCAAACATTCATTTTTCCTAAATAACACCGAGTCCGTAACCAATTCTTTACCACCTGAGGCTATATTACTACATGATGCCTAAATAACGCCACTGGTGTTTCTTTGCAGCAGCCCCTTTTGGGATGACCCTTGAATTTGTAAATAAAATGTAAGTGTAATAGACTATAAATTGGTAAATGATGCAAGCCCCTTTAAAAGATCAATGGCTTTTGATTTTTAATGATGGAATGCTCTGGTACTTGGCAATATCCCTTTAATTAAAAATGAACAAGGCATTTCAAGCCAAAATTGTCCACCTGTGTTGCGCGATCACTTGCTTTATGACGTATGGCATTGATGATTAGAGAGGGAACAAAGACGGGAGAGACTTAATTAATAAATGTTTTTGTATCTGGAAGGGCATTTCAAAAGGGAAAACACATGACTAATTTTGATATATATTTGGATCTATAACCAAACTAATTGGTCGGAGTATGAGTTTTTGCAAAAATATCGGTTGGTATGCAGTCCAGCCCAATATTTTAAGCATGCTATACTATGCACATGGCGGATCCAGGCCCTGTTTCAATAGAGGGGACGCCAAATTTTTATGGCTCGCTGCGCTCGCCCCAAGCGGTCGACCCATATTTTTTTCATTTTTGTATTTGTTTTATGGTTGTGGGGGGGGGGGTATGCTGCGTCTGTTGGGCGCCTACACAAAGCTACACTTCGCCTGACACACTGTAACCATCATTCTCAGAGATCTACAGGAGGGCGTGCCCTGTGGCTTAAAAAGTCATTTTTTATAGCTCTCTACACAGTGCGGCTCCGGCACTCTATCAGTCACATTGCCCTGTACTCTGCAAAAAAATATAGGGGGTGGGCTGCGCCGTTGCGCCCCCCTCGTAAATCCTCCTCCCCTGACCTTTCCCAATCCGCCCCCAGTTTCAAAAAACGCGGGCCATGGTAGGAGCATCCGTTATCATGGACAACGCGGCCCCGGATCAGCTTACTCAGTTGAACAAATCCTGACACCACCACAAGCCATTCGAATGACTTTGGACAAGAACGACTAACGAAACGAAAACGAATACTACAATATTGTGTCAACCACCACCCTATATGAAAAATTATTTTGCGAAACGTTCTTTGATTTAAAGTCTGACTCAGAGATTTCCCGATGAGGTCGCACTCATTTTTCAAAACATCGTGTTTTTATAACGTATACATACTTCTTGTCCATGGACTAAGCACTGTGTGAAATAACTAATTAGCTCAAATCGAAGTCTTTATAATAGAAAAGTACAACTTTTTAAAAATTTCCCGATCATCTCCGGAATTTTTGTTAAATACACGCTAATCCTATGGCGCTTGTACAAATACAAAACTGTTCATTAAAATTGTTACTCTGCATGAAAGCAAATCTGATTCATCTCTAACTTTGGAATTAGGCATTTTAGGTGACTACCTACCTTCCTTTCTAGAATGGCTATTTTTTAATAAGCTACAACAAAAAAAAATACATTTCAAAACTCTGAGGTCAACTTTAAAATCTTCTAAAATCACATGCACAAGATATGATCACAAAGAGAAACCTTGACATTTTTCTTTAAAATTCAAAATAA
The DNA here is from genome assembly GCA_023653785.1 of Ophioderma brevispina. NCBI lineage: Eukaryota > Metazoa > Echinodermata > Ophiuroidea > Amphilepidida > Ophiodermatidae > Ophioderma > Ophioderma brevispina. The sequence continues at coordinate 51,988 of JAMKCH010011662.1, forward strand.
TGAACTTTTTTTTTAGGGATTTCACATCTTCAAACACGGGCAAAATCATAACGCGGCGGGTTAACGGGAAACAAGTATTTGAAGCGGAGGCATTTGCAGTGCTTTTGGCTGTGCCGTATCTTGAAAAATACTTATACTCGCATCAGACCACTGTCATTTTTCTACCCACTCCATCCTCCTCATGAAAGCCAAAAATTCACTTTCGCTATCACCATCGCCGTCTGCCAACAAGCGATTAGTTCACCCTTTCGTTCTTGTTGTTTTTGTACACACATATAAACCTTACCCATGTAGTTCGTAATGGCGGCTATTCCTGGTCCTCTGATCGCACAGCCTTCTTAGAGGACCCAATCATTTTTTTTTTAAATCTTTCAATAATGCTTTTACACAACTTAGTTAAAATATTAATGTTTTCAACATGAAAAAGAAATATGATAATTAGATAACTATGTCCCTGAATTAACCCATAAAAAGATATTTACCAAGTCAGTGATTTCCACAGAGTGAGAAGCTGAGTCCCAATGCTCACCACGGCCACATTGCATGGAATTACAGACATGCCAACTTTGTGATACAGCTTTCATTATTCCATAGACCAAAAATCAGTATTTTTGACCCCAAAATCAGTATTCTGCAAATTTGTAATTTTGTTGCCCCAAGTTTGCTCTACCACAGCCTGTATAAAGCAATATCACAGTGCAGTGAAAGGCCAATTGGAACAACAATGTTTTTCTTAAGAAATGGTACATAAGTTTTTTTTAAATGAAAAGTCTAAAACTTTAAAGGCTTGTAACTTGGAAAACTAAGCTACCTATTGTACATCTGAACTGCATCATGAGATAGAGCTCTTTAAAATACAGCTTTTCCAGAGAAAAAAGGACAGAGCTCCGCCGTCCGACAGCCCCATGAAGGAACTGTCAGTAGAACTAAGTCAATACGCGAGATTTTTTTAAATATTACACCAAAAAGAAAACTAATTTAAAGGATCATAACTTGGAAAAAAAACTGAGCCATCTTTACATGGATGGAGTTATGCATCTGAAAGTCCCCCCATTAGGAACTGTCAGTCCGGTATCTGAACACAGTTCCATATGAGACATGTTTAGCTACAGCACATTAAAAATGAACTTATTAAAGTTCTAACTGTAAAGGCTCATAACTTGAAACTAAGCTGCCTATGGACACATGAACTGCATTATGAGGATGAGCTCTTTTTAAAATACAGCCTTTTCCAGAAAAAATGGACAGAGCTCCGCCACGTCTGACAGTCCATTAAGGACAACTGTCAGTTGGGAACTTAAGTCCATATAGAAAATTGTTTAAATGCATGAAGAAAAGTAGTAACACTAGGTAAAACTTCACGCATTCAAAACTTTAAAACATAAACCACTAAACCATTCTTAATGTTAGGGTGATCCCTTTGAAACATTTTATTAAATTGTTATAACTACCTTCAGAAGAATTTAGGCAACAGCAGTTAAATGGTTAAATAAAAATATTATGTGGGTGAACCATCGCGAAAGTCGCGGCGAAAAAACAATGTCGGAAATAATTTTAACCGACTTTATAAATTGAAAATATTTCAAATCTATGTTCTTTTATTCCCTTGAAAAGATTATGGCCAATCCTTTCCTGAGCTGTACTTCTGTATTACGTAGTTTCTGACTTTATACACTTTATTTTTTTTTGTAAAGCGACCATTTTACGTATTTTTTTTTACCGGGAAAACGTTTTTAAGTACGTATTTCGCATCATTTCCGTACGAAATACGAAAAATACGTAATAGTTGGCATGTCTGGAATTACCTTTGGTTGCCAGTTCAAATCCAACAAGACAATGAAGAAGGTCCAATCCAATGTTGCCACCTTAACCTGCCTGGACAGTAAGACAGTGCAGGAGCAACTAAGAGGTTGCCAGTTTGAATGAAAGTTGCACAGCTGCACGGGGGGGGGGGGGGGGGGGGGGGGGGGGGGGAGGGGGGTAGGAAATGATCTGCTCGATTTGAGCGCATTGGGGGGGAGTTCCAAACGGGTTAATTTGGGGCAATGTAACTGCATTACTATGGCAGTCTCGGTCACAGTGACATTAAAAACATCACTTCTTAAACCTTTGTTCAAAAGATCTTAGTAATATCATGATAAATTAAGAAAAAATAGTGACTTCAAAATCGTCGGGGTTAGTGGAATTAACCCAGTTGCAAAATAGTGTAATTTACAATAACAGGCCTTTAGATTTTTTAAATATTCGTGGACCAGGCATGTCTTTAGTCAAGTTGTGTGTAACCGTTCGATAGCGTAAGAGCGCCCTCCTACCCATTACCGTTAAGTCTTTGAAACAAAAATAGCACCCAGAAGTTGATGCAGTTTTGCATTGGTGTTGCGTTAGGTTGCATGTACCTACCCCCTGAGATGCAAATTAATTTTTGATGGCTACATTTGTTTAATAAGATAGGGCAATAAGATACGGCTTGTTGTGTAACAGGGAATAATTGCTACTAAACAGTTGACAGTGGCAGCACTAGGCATGGCGGGGGTGTGGGGGGGGACTATAGCGGAGGCCAGGGAAATGAGGAGGATTCTCACAAATGTTTCCTTGCTCCCCAGTTTCCCTCAAACTTGAGCCCCATATCCAAAGTGATGGGTGACTATCAATATCAAAATTACAGGAGCAAATTATCTTGCAGCGTCCATGCGATTTTAACACAATTTATGTCATAGTTTGACCATTAAAATTTTTCACACACTTATTAGCAAATCCTTTGGCCTAAAAAATTTTTTTTACCTTACCCCTCCAATTTATTTCCCTAATTCCTGCCCCCTCAACCCAAAAAGATCCTGGTGCCAACCACTGCATTAATTTCTAGTAATTCAATAGTCACCTTCAGCACCACATTATTTCTTCCTACACTTCATACTAAATTGCTTAAACAATATCAATGAGATTCAAGATTCAACAAGAAAAGAAATTTATTGTATATATTTTAACATCTGTTTGCTGTCCACTTGGTGACATCATAAGTACAGAGGTATACTTAAATTATAAATTATTTGCAGAACATTCAAGGAAAGAACTGTTACAACCATGGGCATTTATGAAGAGATTTGTGTTTAAGTTGGTCGGTTGGGGTAATTTAATGGTAGAGCTCCATGCACCAATATATAAGTATTTGTTACAAATAACTTTATTAGGTAGGCCAAAAAACAAAACCGTTCCAGTAGGGAGTTAAACAATTTTGCAAAAAATGCATTCATTTTGTTTTGGTTTATTTTATACATAAAACCAATGTTTTAAACGATTTTCCAGAAGAACAATGGCTCAAAATGTGACGCCAAATAGTACATGTAAGTCAATATGTAAATGATTTTTTGTCTATCTTTGAGACAGTGTCAAGGTTCAGAAATGCGTTTTGTCAGCAGAAAAATTGAAATAAAAAAATGTGGGAAAAAAAGGACTCACAAATCAAAACCCACAGGGCCCTACTGGGAAGAAAACAAACTTTTTTGTTGTATTATATTAAAATATTATTTTGATATTCTTTTGTATGGATGATGATGATGATGTGATGGTGGTGGTGAGTGAGTG
>JAMKCH010011663.1:0-46116 GCA_023653785.1 Ophioderma brevispina
CTTTTAATTTCCTTATATTTGCTGAATTTTTCCTTTTTTTTTTTTTTTGGGCCAAAAAAAATGGTACAAACGTTGGATTTTTGCCAGATGTTTTGCTGTAATGGAAATTACCATTTTGACTTGCATAACTTTCATGCTCATATCATTTTAATATTTTTCCTGCAGGAACAAAAATAAATTTTGTGGGCTTTACCAACTCCACCCTCCCCAGAACTGCAGCCCACCATACCCGGGGAAGTGGTATGGTCATTTTTTTGTCTTGGTTTTACTAACATGCATGAGCACACTTTCTCTGCACAAAATTTTGTCTTCTCCACAGTCACTCCCTCTTTCTCAAACTATGAGCAAAACCTCTGCATTGCACTGCCAAGATAAGGTCTCCTTGTTTATGGAACGGAAAGTGAACTACACACCTGTGAGATTACTACAATGTATGATGTTTCTCATTTCACCAAAAGTGCCTAAGGTGTTTTCACTCACCTTGGTGCCTGGGGGGTCCATGGAACCCCCCCAGGAAACCACTTTCCCCGAGGGAATTTTCAAATGAAACACATACCACCTTTGAGGGGTCATAAGACAAGGCCAAAGGTGCAATCAATATAAATGAGTTCCGGTTTATCGTCTGGAAATTAGGGGCAAATCATTGTTTTTGAAATGCATCAATATCGCTCAAAATGTAACATGTTTAAATGACCCTGCTTCCACAGCATACACTGTGCAAATCATTTTGATGTTTATATCTGCCCTAGAAGGACCAATTTACATATATTTAGCACGAACATTACCATTTTGTACATACTTGTATTTTTTGTGGGGCAGTAAATATGATGTGTATTTGTCATAGGTTTGTACAGCATGGCGTGCAGTCGCTCATTGATGAAATTGCTTCTTATCAGCACATAAAGGGTTAATTATTTTCTGATTATATAATTTTGTTTCATGCATATGAACATACATAAGCAGAAAAATATTTCTGGAAACAAGGTTTGACTAATTTTTATTTTAAATCACACTCCTATTGGTGGCCTAAGGGGGGTTCTATAGGGACCCGCACTAATTATCTCATACCAGAGCGAGAAATTTCAGTATTTTTGTTCTATGGAAAGAAGCGCAGCGATTTTATACACAATTATAAATAATTAGGGTTCGAAAATATTTTTAACAAGTGAGAAATCGCCGAAAAACAAATCTTAGGCACTTAAGTGTAAACGCCTTGTGACTGTGTGCACCCACCGGTCACTGCATCTCTGGCCCATATTCAGTCACATACTTGTCAGCGCATGATTAATATGCAGTCCTATCTTATCCATCACTATTGGCCATAGTTAGATCCCCTATGAGGATTCAGCAACATTTAATAACACATTCATCCTGAGGTTTTAATTGAATACCTGTGTAACTCCAGTGAGGTCATAAGGTCAGACTCAAAACTAGTTAACTTGTTCCAGTGGTGAGTGGTCATAGCAGATTAACACTATAACACAAGAAAGGCCTCTTTTGTGGATTACGGCTATTAGGAACAAAATGGGCAAAATTAAGACCATACTCAAAATGATGCTACTAGGTATTTGGGCTCATTAAGTTACATTCTATACTAATATGCTGTCATCTCTTTGTTGTGTCTGTCTGTCTGTTAAGCTCAACTCAGAGACTACAGATTGCACAGCCAAGCTTGGTGGATGGGCTACACTGCTCAGAACCAGGGTCATTTAAGGCAAAGCAGAGCGTAACAAATTGATATGGTCATATGCATGAAAAATGGTGGGTTTAGTCAGATTTGATGCCAAAAACTTTGAAGGTCGTTTCAAGGGTCATCAACAGTAAAACAAAATTAATGGGGTCAAAATAAAATGTCGGCATTTATATAGCGCTTTACACAATGTATCAAAGCGCTTTAACATTTAAGCGGGTCAAAGGTCATCGGGGGGGTTTATCAGCAATCTCCCGCAGATATAGTAATGGCAAAAAAGGCTGCATGACTGCCAAGTTCTAGCATATAATATTCAATGAGATTGTGAGGAAAACAATTCAAACCAAACTTGAAAATTTGACCTGAATGATTAACAAATATTAGCTTTTTGCAACTCAAGTTGGCATGTTTGTCAAGAGAGGACTCTTGACATGCCACACCACAAATCAGTTTAATTCTGCCACTGCATTTTTTAATGAATTATTGAGAATGTCAACGAAGGCCTTGCAGACTTTAATTGGAAATGAGCTGGACAATCAAAATTAGCCCATTAGTCATTACGATGAGAGTAAAAGGTTGGTGGGTACTTTCCCATTGTTCATTTTTACAGGGTATTATGATCAGTTAAGGTGGCTGCTGAAGGCATTTCTAGAGAAGGTTCTGATGGATGTGAGGTGGTAATGGACAAGAGGCCAGATCAAACTCAGCAGTATTCTGAAATGGTACAGCGAGATTTGGCGGTAAAAAAAACACAGAGGTAGGTAGGCAAGAGGATATTTCGTCAGTGGTAAACAAGGTCGTAAGTGCTATAGTCTGCCAGTTTCAGAAATGCCCATCAAACATACTATTATGCCAAGTATTTGGTATGGGGCTCTGGAAACTTGGTTATTCAGCGACTAGAGTTTGAGAAATTAAGCGCTATATTAATACATGGCAGCACATAAGCGTGTTTCTATGAAGATCCTTGTATTTTACGGTAAATTTCTTACCGGAAAGAGCAAGGAAAAGGTGGGATAACGGTCAGTTTCATTGGGCGCTGTTTACTGGTAAAATACTCCCTGGCTGGGGCTTGTCGATCTACTCCACATAAAACTTTGCCGGCAAAAGGTCGTACACCGTGGTCAATGTGAAAGCATTTGGTTGACTTTTCAACAAAAATATTAGCGGGACCTGCGATATAGGATTGATGTCGAGTTTGACATTTACAGTCAAAATTCAGACGCAATTGCGAAGGTAGATGGGTTAAATGTTCGTGAACGTCAGAGAAGGGTTGAAGGTACATGGAGTTGTTTGTACAAGCGGCGAGAGGCAGTACGTAAGATTGAGGGACGCCGATGCTGGCCCGCATCTCTGTCGTTATACCGGCGTCCACCCACGTAAGGCCTTCTCGATCGTATCAACAAGGTTATCCAATTTCCTGTTTCCTCGCCTGCATTCGCACACTCGCGGAACGGTGTTTCTATTGGTGTTTACCGGTAACTGACTCCGCTATTTTCCTTCCTCTAAAGGAAAATTTTGCCGGTTGATTTACCAGTAAATGGTGAGGAGGTCATTTTCTATTGGAGCAGATTTAAATCCCTTAATTCTTTCTCTTTTTTGCCGGTCACATCCAGAATTGATAGTACCCGACTAAATCCCTGCAAAAGTGCCAACCACCCACGGGATTTTTCGAACCCACCCGGGAATGTTTAGGTAAATTTGGCAGCCAGAGGCAATCCCCCTAAACCGCTAGGTTCCACGCTCTCTCATTCTCTATCATCCTACCTCTACAGTTAGAATTGGCCTGTTGGGTTGAGCAGTGTGACTTTTCACATTTACTGAAACTCGCAAATGAAGCTCATTACTTGCACAATAGGATGACACAGGTGCATGGTATTAATTCACCAACATATCCCACATACTAATTTTCGTCAATTCGGACATTGGGATCTTGTAGAAGTTAACCTTTATAGCACTAAACCATAAGCAAATATCAAATGCGCTCATTAATCTACACAAATGATTCCTACAGTACATGGGGTAGTACAGATGATCAATCAAGTAAGCGCTCGACTCCAGTGTAGCTCATCCCTGCGTATAGGTGTGCATTCGAGCCCTGTGAGATTCAGCTATCCCTGGACAAGAAATTACGGCTTGGTTGTCTCGATTTAACCCAGCATATTTGGAAGCTGTCCCGTGGATGTGCTTGCGATGGTTATCTCGTGTATGTTTGCTGATTATAGGGAAAGCGCTGATCCCGATCTTCTGCATCCCTTTAAATTATGCTAAATGGTTTAAGGTATGGTTGGGCCACAGTGATCAGCTCCATTTTGTTAAAGCGCTTAAGGCCAATAGCATAAGGCGCTATATAAATCTCTGCTATTACTATTTATTTTACTTGCAATGCATGCACCCCTACCCCCCCCTTCTTCCAAGATTCTGTTGTCAAATTTCAGATGTGGGATCTGATAGTTACCTTTTTTAGTTATAAACTTACGTAACCTGGTTTTGAACAGGCAGTGTGACCAAACCCACATACCTAGATAAAGCTTTGAAAATTATCACGCCTAAAATTAGTAAAAATGATATTTCATTCATTTGCACAGGAATTATAAAAATCATATATCAGAATTGTAATTTTGGGACCTGGAAATGTTGAGAAGGGGTGAAACACTCAATGTTTACATATTTTCGATATTTTTTTTCCTTTGGAACAGAGCTTAGCACCTTAAATTTTGGCTGGCACTCCCATTGATGGTAATTAGAGGGCTGAAATCCTTCTCAAAACAAGATCAATACAAAGGGGGTACTCAGTATTCATCTGTTGATTTCCATCATGTAGTAATATTCACCTTGGACTACATCAAACCACATGTTTCCTATGATAACATGGGGTTAAAACCTTTGCTAAATGTTGGTTATTTCGAGGACTGAATTGTAGAATATTCAACAGGGGTTGGTTCTATCTTTCATAGCTTTTTTTTTTTTCTTTTTCGTTCCCGCCCTTAGCTATCTACTTTCAGGGTGATTTTAAGCATTTGGAGAATCGCCCATTGTCCACCGGTGTACTTTTCCTTGCCAGGTATAGACAGTTTTATTCTTTTTCCCATCATGCTGTCTAGCTCATTGCATATTATGTCCGAAGTGACAAATGTCATATTTTTTTCGCCCCCCCCCCATTCCAATGTATTTAGTAATAGCATTAATCCCATCACCCCCACCCCGTTTAATTTTAAACCTATTTTTTTTTTTTTTTTTTTTTTTTTTAAGTTTTAAAAAACATTGCTTTTTTCCATATTGCAATATTTCCTACCCTAGTGGTTACAAATGCCAAGTTGAAAGCCAGGCGCCAGACTTTATTGTAACATAAAGTTTCATTTTCAAATGTTTGTATGTTAATGTAGAAATTTTGTTTTATACTTTCACATAAACCCTTTCAAAAAAGCAAGTAGAAACCTTTTTGGTTTCAAACCCGAAAAAAGTCGCCAACCTATTTCCCACACTGCAGAAATGTACTAGAGATTAACCGCTCCAAGGGTTTCCTCTGCCATCCTATGGCCGATACTTTTTTTGGGTCGTATCGGCCGTCCACCACCGATCCATCCGATTGTTTTGCCCCTATAATTTTAAAAGATCGACCACCCTAGTGAGTACTATAGTAGGAGTTGCACTGTTGGTTCAACTTTTTAACCTAGGGCTATGGAATTGGCGACAAGATTATCATTAAGAACTGTGCGGTCCCACCTCATTGCTACAGTTCCGATAGGTATTTTGGCAAGATAGTTATCTTTTACACGTACCAGAATGTGCGTAAACATATAAAGTACCACCATATTCAATAAGCCACATTGTATTCCCCAACCGCCTCTTATTTTTTTCCTGAGTTCATCAGAATATCACCATCATGCTCGTTTCAATTGAAGATTTCATTATTAATTGATTGCATTTTCAATGATTGCGTTCAGTTTAATTAAATGCGGCAAACTTTTTGGTTACAATTACTGTATCGACCGCTCACGGGCCGGCCATCCCCAGTCAGGCCGTCTACATATGCTAATTACTTGACAAGTTGACCGATGCGAGAACATGTGCGTGTCACGGACTCTATAGTACTATATTTTAATATTGGCGGTAAATGGCGAAAAATTAGTTATTGCAATTCTTGTTTTCCAGAACATTTACAAAACAATTGTATTCCCATTCTTCATCATTTTTTATTTTTTTTATGATTTCCCCCATCATTTTTCTTTTTAACAATTTTCTGTCAAGGTACGTATACCCTACCGCAAGTCGCAATCAATCGCAAGACTACATGGATCCCCGGGACAACAACGTGTCGAACAAGCTGGCAGGCATGCGAATTGCATGAGTGACTGTTATCGCTCCTACGCAAGGGCTGAGAAATTCATCAGTACCTATCCCCGTTTTTTTTTTGTATTCTACAACAATGAGAGCATGGATTGATGAGTAGAACCGCCACACTCGCCTTGTAGACTATAGCGTTATCCCGTCCCCGGGCATTATCTATTTTCTATCAATGATATTCATTCTAACCACAACGCGCCTCATGTTTGGCCGTGTATTCCAAAAACTACGGCGGTTCGAAAAGTATGAGCTTGCATATTAGGCCAGCTAAATGGACGTAGCATACTAGCATTGTGGGAACATTGTTTGGTGCCTTCAAATTCCCACAGAGCAAAACTACCGATCAGAATGGTTTATCTTTTCTGCATCTCAGTGCCCACCTTAGTTGAGGATGTTCTCAGTATTATTTTAATCAAAATTTCCTGATTTTTTTTTTTTTTTTTAATGTTTTTAATGAATAGTCGTTTTTGATTAGTTTCATTCTAGATCTATGGCTGTTTATTCTGTTAACGTTAGTCTCTCAGGACTCTCCCGCATTCTCCAATGAATTTTAGATATTTTTGCAGTCTGTGTCCACGAACTACACTGTGGGAACATACTTCCGGACCGCCGTATCATCAAACGACTTTCTGCTGAGCCCCTTATTCTTTTCAAGAGCACTACATCAAGAGGAGAATGGAATGAATTGATAGCACACGTGAGGTTGGTAAAGCTATATATTAAAGGTGCCACGAGAGATTTCAGTCATCATATTTTCTGTGACATGTCTTTATTTCAAATAGTTAGAATGACGGCTCAATAGATTCCCTACCTTTAATTTGGTTACAGAATAACGTTAAATGAAAACAAAAGTGATTCTTCTGCCAAATTTATAAAACTAGGCTGATGTTCTATTTTGCTCCTAAATACAAATGAAATTGCACAATTTTTGTACAAACGAAACATTTCTCAGCTTACTCCTACAGATGGGGAATTTTTTGTAATAACCTTACAACAAACCAGTGCCAAATTAAGATTTTCTCCTTCACATTTTTTTCTTTTTCGCCAGTTCGACCCAACCTGCTATTTGAAATCTCTCGTTGCACCTTTACATGGTTATGTTCTAATGCAAATTATTAACTGCAATCATTGGTCAGCCTCACATTTTACAAAACCAAGCTTAAATTTTAGTCTCTTCACTACGTATTATTATTACACTGTTGATGCTGTACAAATATAGCCACTAGCAAGTGAAAACGTACCTTAAAAAATACGTCAAACGAAAGAGTTTTAGAACGGGAATATTTCTTCCGTTTGTCTGGACTCTGCTCCAGGATTTTTAATGTTCCATTGAAGGCTTTGAAGCACAAAGATACCAAACATATAAAGCAGTAATTTTCTCAGTTCACTCTCGACGAATTTTTCCGTGGGAGAACATATAGGTGCGATGTGCCTGTCCGGCGTTGTAACTTTTTTTAAAAAAAGACAGGACCATGTAACAGTTGCAGTATAGTTGAGTGGACCCGCTGTGAGTTTGAGATTGTGATAGTACGTGTACATACCTAAGTGACTGTCCTTAGCTGCGGTTTCTCATGTCGGCTACGGAATTATGATAGCTAAATACATGATTAAAATCAGTTTGGACAACTTGTGTTTTCCAACTTAAAACTTGTTAAAAATTCACAATATCACTTTGTGTCCCTTTTCTTTCCTTCAATATATCGGTTGAGATCGGCAATCTCTGACATATTTTTGCCGATCCCGATTTTATTGCCGATTTTCCGCAAAATCGGGACCGCCGATCCGATGTCCGATACAATACGTTTCATCTCTAATGTCCACCTATCTCATGTGTCTATACACACAAAACAACATCCTTCTTCATCAGGCGCCGTGTTTCTGCCTTTGGTACATCCATTAGAAACAGCATCGGAAGAGATTTATGCTTGTATCAGAGCTAAATGCTGCTAAACAGGGCTAAAGTAGTACGGACTTTTGATAATTCTGTCGATAATTTATGAGGGAGTTCGAAGGCATATTTGAATGACGTTATCATATAAAATGCAGATTAGCACGGACCCAACAAAATTAAGGATGGTTCCTGAATTTTTAATTTGTGCCTTTGTGACACTTTTGTAGATCTGTTTTGATTTCGTTAGGGATTGTCATGGCCCGCTGCTGGACGTCCGAAAATGCCATGAAATTGCATAGCAGGATTTTGCGATTTATTTGTGGAAATACTTCGCATTAATTTTTCGAATTGCTTCGCCTTTTGTGATGCGATCCGGGGATTCGCCCACTGACTACCGCTCTCCTCCCTGGTTCATTTGGAATTGGGCAAATGGATCATGAAGCATCCCGTCCTTCGGATAGATGTTACGCCGTCGGTCCCGTGTACAGAGACACAACTGTAGTTACACATCGCAGATCAGTGTCGAATAAGAGGTAGGTGGTAACCCCTGACTGTTGCCCAACCCGCCCCCCAGCCTCAAATATCGGGCCATGTTAGGAGCGTCCCGTAATCATGTATACCGCGGCCCCGGTAGCACACTACTGAACAATCCTGACAACCACCACAAAGCATTAACCAATGGACTTGTGGATATGACAAACAACAAGAGCATGATGGGGTCTAAGTGCTAATTACTGCTAATTAGAATCTCATTGGTCTATATTCTTACCTCACCTCCACTAATTGGGGCAGTCTCTTAATTCCCACCACGCAATTCTTTTGTAAATTCCTGGAGTACTTGGAAAATGATATCCCTGATTTTTTTTAATAGTAGTAGACCTACAAACATTGGGTAGGTTGGGGGCTTGGGACCACAACTATGTCCACTGGGACCAGATAAGTTGCATTTATAAAGATGGACTTGTGATTTCAAGTTGAAAACCTAAACAAGCACAGTGCAAGCCTTGCCATTTGGTTCCCGAATCCACGGGGTCCTGAACTCGCTGCTGGAGGGGCAACTCAGCTTAACTTTAGGGGAAACATGAGATGACAAAGTGCTAAATGTTGTTTTCAGAGATGAACCTCCCCAATTTAAAATTTGGAAGTGAATGAATAATGTATAATTTTTTCGCTGCTGCTCTTGCACGTAATTTCAAAATCCTTACCGGAAGAAAAAGAATGACCGTCTTTATTTGATCCCTTTGTTGACACTTTTGTGCACAATATGTTTAGACTAGACAAGAGACACCTTCAGTTTCCGACCGATTTTATTAAGGGTAACAATTAAGGCAATACAAGAAAACAATGATAACTCATTGGATTCAAATGCTAAGCAACAGTAGGATTGCCATGCAAAAATACCTATTGGATACAGATTTTGCTATGCAATATTTAAAAATTCAAATTGCACACGCTGATTGCACATTACCATTTTGCACTCACAGACAATTTATTTACGGTTTCACAGCAAGTTGGATGCATTTTGACCAGTCACACTAGCCCATCTTGTGTGTACACGTAAACTCCATCAAAACCGGTACAGGAGGTGAAAGCCTACACTAATGTCCCGTTTTTCTTTCCTTTGGTTTAGAGTCCAATATCTAAAGGTCTAACAATATTTTAGTTGAACAAAGGATCTAATTCAGAGATATATTGTAAAGAGCAACATTCAAACTATCTATCTAATCAAAATGTTCAAAAATTGTGGGGTGTCCCCGGTACTATCTACACCATGGAGATGAGGCAAAAAAGTATCAACCATCGAAGGACAAGCTTTGACATTTGTGAGATTTTTCCTTGGAGTGGTATATTGGAAATCAAGTTCAAGACAGCATGAGGAATTATCAGCTGAGGACAACCATTCCCCTTGCCTTAATGCAGGAGTTGTTTATAATCAATGGAGAAATCTATTCTTAAGCGACACTTGCTATTAGTGATTTTGTTGCACTCCCCAGAGCTAATTGAAACTAACATACCCTGCAAGTTGATAGACTTAAATTTTAAAAGACTGAAACCAACCTGATAATTACATTCTAGTCATTTTGGTCGACTAAATTCTTTCCGTACTGACCCCAACTTCACGCACAACAAGCATTAAAGAGCTTGTATTTTTGTCATCAGAGCTGATTTCACATCCTTTGGCAGTGGCGGCGCCAGACCTCTTTTACGGGGAAAAGTGAACTCTTTGGGGGGGGGGAGTGATTTTTTTTTTTTTTAAAATTGGAAAATTTGAAACCAATTTGGCCCAAAGCAACGATTTTTTGCCCCAAAATCGCTGATTTGCCAAAAAATCCTTCATTTTTTCTTCGGGGGGGGGGGGGGGGTGGGGGAATAAGGGGGGGGGGGGGGGGGGGGGGGGGGGGGGGCGGTGGGGGGGGGGGGTGGGGGGGGGGGGGGTTTTTTTTTTTTTGTTTTTTTTTTTTTTCTTTTGTCGTTGTTTTTTTCTTCTGTTTTTTTTGGTTTTTTTTTGTTTTTTTTGTATTTTTTTTGTTTGTTTGTTTTCTGTGCGTTTCATTGTTTTTTTTTTTTTTTTGGTTTTTTTTGGTTGGGGTGGGGGGGGGGGGGGAGGCAAACTGGGGGTGTTGTGATCCATCCTCCCTCCCTCCCTCAGTCTCCTGCCTCCTTCCACTTCTTCTGCCTCCCTCCCTGTCCTCCTCCTGTCCTCTCCTCCCCACCCTCCTTCCTTCCCTCCCTCCCTGTTTCTCTCTCCTTCCTGTCCTACTTCACTCCTGCTCCGGCCTCCTTCCCCTCCTTCCTATCCCCTTTCCCTCCTTCCGTTCCTCCTTCCCTCCTTCCTGGTCCTCCTTCCCTCCTTCCTGTCCTTTCCTCCCTCCTGTCCTTTCCTTACTCCCTCCTGTCCTACCATCCCTCCTGTCCTCTCCTCACTTCCTTCTGTCCTCTCTCACTCCCTTCTGGTCCTCTCTTCACTCCCTTCCTGTCCCTCCACTCACTCCTTCCTGTCCTCCTTCCTGTCCTCCCCTCCCTTCCTTCCGTCCTCCTCCTTCCCCCTCCCCTCCTTCCTTCCATCCCTCCCTTGCTCTATCCCTACCTCCCTCCCTCCCTCCCTCCCTCCACACCCTCCCCTCCCTCCACCCCTCCCCTTCCATCCACTCCTTCCTCCCTCCACCCACTCCATCCACCCACCACCAATCTTTCCGCCACCCATCTTTCGCTCCCTCCTTCCTTCCATCCTTCGTTCTCCCTCCCTCTCCTATTCTTCTCTCTCTGCTCATAGTATTTCATCAAAATCTCAAACGCCATAGTGTTATAGTAAACGATCAATTTGATCTATAGATGATTCCTCATAAGATCTACATAGAATTTTGCAAGTGTAATGACATCTTACCTAATTTCTGGACAATTGCTAATATTGTTTTCTACCTTAGGGTTTCTCAGTGTGAACCATTATTTATCAAACGTTGTGCTCTTTATATATAGTTTGTGCCGTGGGTTTATGATCACACACTGGGTGATGGTGAACAGAGGACAAACCTGAAACCGTTGCTGGACATTGATCACTACCGGGTGGATTTTTTGAGTTACGACTGGGGTCTCAATACGAAGTGATGACATCACAATCACAAATACTGGTGGATTCAGGGACGAGAGAAGGATCTCAAAGAATTAACGGTAATTGGTACACAAGGCTGGCTCTCAAAAATACCTCGGCTGGTGTATGTACTGAACTGATTTTTGCCTTTCTTTTTGCTCTCTCCTCCCGTTTGGTTGAGAGAATTTGATCTCCTAATTTTTGTCCCCTTTCGTATGTTCACTTTATCCCAACCTCGATTTTGACAAAGAGAACTTAAAAGTGGCACTGGCACATTTTCAGAAATATAAATGTCTTCAGCTGCTCTCAATGATAGTCTAGGCCACTTGAAGAATAGAGATATATGTTACACATAAATAACATACCAAAAGCATGGTACATTAATAGAGGCTAAGGCCATCCGTTAATTTTGTAGGTAACTTTTAAGTGTGCGTAACTTTAATCAACAATGTTCCTATATACTTGACTGTACATAAGGAAAACCCTTTGTATTGATATTAAAACCAAACAGGTCACAGACCGGTCAACAGTGGCATGCCATGAGAATAACTCTGATGTGTGTTTTCTTGTGTTACACACCTTTCTCTGCATCGTCTGCTGAAATAAATCGTTCTGTTTCTGTTTACCCATACACACGCTGGTTAGGGCCCTTAATAATTGTCAGGTGAGGGCTAATATATGTATATAAAAGTTTATAACATTCAAGAATACAATTTGAAAAATCTCCAGAGGTTGCACTATTTTTCAAATGTGGCAGCGTCTCTTTAATGTAACAAAGTTTCCAACGGAAAGCACGATCTAGAGATCCAGACGTCATTGTTTGGGAATCTGACTGGATGGAGTGGCATGTTTTTTATTTTTCCCTGCAGAAAGTTTTTTTCAAAGGGGACTACGATACAAGCGCATATGGAATAGTCTGGGATGTATGTTCCAAAAAATGTAACCCATCTGTTTTCAGTCGATGTAGGTTTCAATCTTGATGATCTTCAAAAAACTTCAAGTAGTGGAGCTTTGGAACTATTCTCTGTTTCATCATCACCTGTTTTAGAGTGGAAGGCCCAAGCGCGGGTGCCGTCACCTAAGTGCGACCGTAATTATAAGGTTAAACACCACTAACTCACTTATACACAGAAGTCTATGGAAAAACTGACAACTTTGAGTACGTTTCTTTCACATTCAAAGTCTCACAGAGTAAATGAGAACAATATGCCAACGTGTAGTCTAAAATCACCAAATGACCAAGCTTTCAACATATGGTGACCTGTAAATTACCTTAATTTGCTGTCCAAATGCAACGAGAGATTTGAGGTATCCATGTAAGGTGTCATATGTAGTGATTCATATAGATTAGACACTCAAATGATTCTTACCTTGTATTTGGGTACAGAAATGTCTTAAAAGTAAAAACAAAAGGTGATTTTTTTTATATACTTATCTTTCAATATAAAAACATAGGCTGAATTTCCTATTTGCTCCTATAGGAAATAGAAATTTCACAATTGTGGTACCAGAGAAAATAATCTCAGCTTAATCCTTTCAGATGGGGATATTTTTGATAGAAAGCTTTACACCAGTGCAAAATTAGAATTTTCACATTTTAGGACACCTGTTATGTGAAAATCTCTCGCTGTACCTTAATTTAAGAAAACATACCAGTGTACCAATGTCAATCATGAAATTACTTACTTCATTATAATAATTTGCACACTTTATGGCATCTTACGGCATCCAGGTCAGTGGTATATAATGTAAAAGAGTTGGCCCAACATTCAAACAATACACAGCACAGAGCTACAATTACCTTGAAGAACAATACCTACATTCTTAAAGTCAAGGGTACAGGTTTGATAACTGATCAGCTTTGCATCTAGATCTACAGTCAGACTAGATGGTAGTCTATAGATTGGATTAATTAGCCGACTCCAATCTCTTCAAACATTAAATACTGAACCACTTTAGAATGCGCAAAACAATGATTATTATTCAAATTTCTCAAGTACTTGTTCCAGTATTTAACACTTAAGTGTCCAAGGGGTTTTCACTCCCTTTGGTGCCCAGGGGGGGGGGGGGGGAGGGGTCCATGGGACCCCCGTAAGGAAACCACTTTCCCGAGGGAGATTTTTTCCATGTGAAGGGTCATAAGACACCCCCAAATCGCAATAAACATGAAAATGTTGGTTATATTGGCTGCCAAATTAGCAAAACATTTGTTCAAAATAGGCGAAAAAATGTCAAAAAGACGGCAATCAAATGAACCTTGCGCTACATCAAACTTTTTGAAAACTTATTTTTATATGTTGATATCTACTCTAGAAGACCCAAATTACATATATTTCACACAAAACTTGCAGTTTTAGGAATCCGGTATTTTTAACGGGGGTTGCAAATACATGTCATTTTCCCATAGACTTTGTACAGTAACGGTTTAGCAACGTCCACCATGAAATTGTTTGTTTTCAGCACATAAAGAGTTAATGATTTACTTAATTGTTACTTATATGTATGTGTGAACATATATCAGCAAAAAAAATTTGATTTGATTCTTTGATTTTTTTAAATATTTTCAGCTGACTTCCGTTAGTGCCCAAGGGGGGGGGGGTTCCCAATGGGCCCACAACAATATTAACTCATAAAAACGTCTTGGCCGATTTTAATTTTTTTTTTGGTATGAAAAGAAGCGCATTTAAAAGGTCCAAAATCCAAAAAAAATTCGCGCAAAAATCCCACGCGTAAAGCGGCCAGCGCGAAAATAAATTTGGAGGGTCCCTAGGAACCCCCCCCCCCCCCTTGGTCACTTAAGTGTTAATGTTTGAAGAGATTGGAGTCGGCTAATGTGCTTAAAGTGTTTGGATAGGTTAATCCAATCTATAGACTACCAACTAGTCTGACTGTAGATCAAGATGCAAAGCTGATCAATTATCAAACATGTCCCTTGATTTTAAACTGTAACGTGAATCTCCCTGGGTTCGTCGAATTCCATTAGTAAAATGTGAAAATACTCGTATTCATAAGTAATCGAATTTAGCTGATTGGTGTACACAAACGTGTTTGCCAGGTTCAAAGGTGTTCAAGGTCATCGTAGGGCTGAGAGGTAAACATGAACCAATACATGTTTCAAATAATATTTAGTCTAATTAGATATTTACCCTCGGTATGCCTTTCGTGCAAACATTTACTTTCCATTACACATTTGTATAGAGCAAAACGTGTTGTGGTCTTTTCAGTCTCTAGGGTGGGCATCTTCATTCTTAAAACGTACACACTGAAATGTCACATATGGATTGAACGTACGTTTCTTAGTTCAAGATGACCAGACGAATAATTTGCACCAGTTTCGACAAAACCGGAGTACTCTAAAAAGTTTGTCCCACGATGACATTGAACCATTTTTACCTTACAAAGTATTTAACTATTTTCCACAAATAGGACAAACCATAATGTTTGTTTTTAATCACCCACTGCCCACATGTCGGTGACAAATAAGCGACATTGGATCCCTTATTTATTTTTTAACACTGTAACAAAACTTCCCCTGTTTTTTTTCCACGTCCCACCCCTTTTCCAGTTGGTGACTTTTAATATGTCTTTCTATTACCCTTTTCTAACAGATTGACACAATGTTACATTCTATTTCCCTTTTCCAGTTGGTGACATTTAATGAGTCTTTCTATTACCCTTTTCTAACAGATTAACACAATATTACATTCTATTTCAATGAGTGGTGGGTAAATACGCTATTCAATTGCACTAGCGTATAATGGAAATTCGTTGTTGAGCCCTCTTTAGTCCAGGGGACAGGCTATTTCTTGAAAATGTTGAAACTTGTTGAAAACATAGTAATCTATGATATTACAAACATTAGTCAATTAGAGATTACTCATTGACAAACGTATATACCACAAAGTCATATGTGCACTCGGTTGCATTCTCAACATTACCATTAACATTATATATAGTTTGATTTTCAACAAAGTCCTTATCGACGCTAATTAGTTTCATTAATTTTTATTTTTTCATTACGTGATTTAAGTAGAAGCTTAAATACAAAGCCGAAATAATAAATAACGTATGCCATGGTTTATGCTTTCATCCGTGCAAAAAAAAAACTCAAAGTAAACAAATCGCGTCCCCCAAATTTTCCTCAAGTCCATTTTTGTGCACTGTTGTATAGGAAAATAGCTGTAGTAAAGACCCCTGCGAGTGGCTAAGCTTAACACGGCGTATTGTATCAAGAAATGATGATTTTCATGCTCGTGTGCTAAAAAAAAAAAAAAAACCGGGCCCCAAAATTTTTAAGTCTAAGAAACGTTGTAATCTTTAAGACTGCTTTAAAATACTTAATGTCCCTGTTTTTTTCCAAAGAACATAATATAAGGTGTTGATATTCCCTAACCCTAGCAATTTTAGAAACATGAGCTTATTTAATTGTGGAAAAAAATAACTGCTGTGGCTTACAAATAACATATAATAATGGATCTCCTGTAAACACAACTAAATGTACAGACTTTGTATTGACAGGCGTATAATAATCTTCATATACCTAACTGCTGCGTAGATACAGTCTGGCACCAGAGGTCTCTACCTCAAGCACTCAAAATCTTCCCTGATGTCCAAGCTTGTCAGTTCATTATCTGCGCATCCAAGACCGATCTTTCGTCCTGGAACATCAAATGGGCACCGCAGTAGAAAGCGCAACTTCGGAATGGTGTACCACAAGGTTCTGTTCTGGCACCGCGTCTCGTCCACATCTACGTCTATATGCCAAAGGGAGATTGTTCGCAGTACTACTCCTACGCGACGATACGGACTTGGAAGTAGCTGCTGATTCTTTGAGTCCTAGAAACATTGTTGCAGAAAGACCTATCACTGTAAGCCAATTCTTCCACCATGGCACTTGAAACCAGCAAACCCAGACGGTCACTCTGTTTTACCACCTTGCAAATCGATCCGCAACAAAGAGAACTAACATCAAACCCTAGTGGAGAAAAACTGTCCCATGACCCAACACCAAAGTCCTTGGGCGTCACAATGGACCGGCAAGCCTTATTTCCTCAACAACAAGACAGTCACTGCCAAGACTCAGTCTTGTGCCAACCTCCTCAGAAGGCTCTCGCAGGAACTGGATGGGGGGCTTCTTTTGACACCTTATATACATCAACTGTTGCCTTGGCATACCCACCGCTGATACGCTGCACCAGTATGGGAGTCACAGCTTACATTCACACAAGATTGATGTCGTTCTGAATGATGCATGAGACTTGTTAGTGGTTGCCTTTTGGCGACGGCTGTACAATAACCTTCCAATTCTGTCTGTCACAGCTCCTGCAACCTAGGAGGAACTTCAGACGATCAAACTCGCCAAGAATGTGATGAACCTGTAGCCTAATACCACCACCAACCCCCTTTGAGGATCAGAGAATTCCACGGAATCGCTTTGCTACCCGGTCCATGACACTGCAGTCACAGTATCCCTACCGATCATCCTGGATCAATGACAGATGGTATGAGCAATGGTCATCCTCCACTTTGAACCTAAGGCGGTTTGTGGAGAGCCCATCTGGCAAGCCCAAAGGCTGTGACCTTGATAGGAAAGCATGGGTCAACCTCAACAGACTCAGAACTGGCGTTGGTCGTACAAAGAACTTCCTTCACAAGATCGGAGTAGAACCTTCACCAAACTGCGATTGTGGAGAGCCACAAACCATTAGCCACATCATAGATGACTGTGAGGTCTACAAGTCCCCAAGAGGAATTCCAGGCCTGATCAACCTGGATGATGAAACTATCAGCTGGCTAAAGACGGATCTTCCACTGTGATTTTGGACTTGCACGAACGAACGAACGAATAATAATTGTAAGCGCCATGGTACTGGGGTGAATGGCGTCCCTATATGCATGCTATTATTATTAATGTGTATATTAATAGCTCGCAGGAAGCAATCAATTGTTCATAATAAAAGTTGCGAGTACAATGATGAAGCGGCTGATTTTTGTTTTTTAAATTTTATTTTATGAAGTTATAGATAAGCCTATAACAAAGGCAGAATACATCACCGTAATGTGAGACTTTAATTCCAAAGTAGGTAGTTGTGAAGTTGGAGAGAGGAAAATATCTTTGGGAAATTTAATAAAGGAGACATTCTGCTGGAGTTTACTGCACACCAAGGACGTAATAATCGCCAATAACTACTTCGACAAGAACACAAACCGGTACTGGACACGGGAAAGTCCTTAAAGAACTACAAAAACATCAAAACAGATGGATTTCCTTCTCAGCAGCCAGAGACGTATCGTAGAATATTTTAGGGTGATCTCAATGGTGGATATTGGCAGCGACCACAGGATGGTCAGAACAAAAGTACAAAATGAGCATTCTAAGAGGAAATACGGTTTTACAACTGTTGATTAAAATTCCTATTGAAGGACTAGATACAAAAGTTGCAGATATGGACAGAGTAGGATCGTATATCTTGCACGATTATAGAGGCAGCTGAAAAAGTAGTTCTTAAAAAGAGAAAAAAATTGTGTTGACATCTGAAGAAGACAAACAGAAGAACTGGATAGAAAATGATAACTAAGCGGAAAACAAATCAACTGTGAAGATGTTTCAGTACAATGTATTAGTCAAGCGAGTGGCGAAAAAGAGAAGAGATATGAGTAGAAGAAGGGGAGCAAATTTAAAACATACTGGAGAGTGGTAAAGGGCCAATGAAGAGCAAGAAAACCATGTTAAGCCAAATGCGACAGAAGGATGGCGACATCATAACCAAAAAAGAAGAAATCACAAGTATGTGTAGATATTTATCAAAACAAACCAGACAGTCACTATCAATCATCTAATCAAACCGTCCGCCTTGTATACCAATAAAAGAAGTATATAGATAGGGAATGCGGTAAACAGATGAAAGGTAAAGCACCGGGAACTGATGACCTAGCAAATGACATTTTCAAAATAGGGGGCTCACAAATTTACAATCCATTTGAAAGATTTTAAAACACATACTACAAGAAAAATGATTCCCACAGGGTGGATAGATTTGCAAGAAGTCAGTGCAAATAACAACTAATTGATCCTGTTGAGTTTGCATTATTCATTTCATACCAGTGGCGGACAATATTGATCGTGAATCATCTCCTCCGACAATTTTTATACCTACAAAGTGGATTCAATGGAACCTTCCATAAAACATTAATAATGGTAAAAAAAACCTTTATTAGCCCAGATTTCAATAGATTTGAAGGTTTAAATTAATTGACATTTCCTTTCGTCATATAAAAAACGAGTTAGGTCCAAAGATACCCAGCAACATCTATCCGTGACTTATTTCGAATGTACATGTTAAAAACAGTCATCTAAGTTAATTGGACAGACAGTAGCTACTACAGTAACATAATATGGAATAAACGGTGACCTGGTAGACGAGGTTATATTGTATAGTGCTGAAATAAACGATGCATGCAGTATGCAGTTTACAATAAAGAACACAATAGAGAAAAAACACATCACAAGGACTCTAATTCATTCATGGTGTAGATATTGTGAAATGGTAAGCAAACACTGATAAATATACAGAGTCAATGAAAATTTTAATCGGGGGAAAATAAATGATAAAGGCGATGATAACCATGTTGACCACGATTGCCATGATCATGATGGCGACAGTAACAACAATGGCGACAACGACGACGACGATGATGATGACGATGATGACGATGATGATGATGATGATGATATAAAAATATTGTCGAGAATTTCTCAATGATAAGTTGATCATCATCAGCTAACCACATCATACCGAATAAATAAACAACAAAGTGTTTTTTCCTCAATGACGCTGTGGGCCTTTAGCTTTTCCCCTCATTCTAACGTAATTTGTATTCTTAGGTATCATCCGAACAAGACAACCCGTCAAGCATCCCTTTTCTGTCAGCTAAATGGTGTGTATATTGACGCTATAAGTTGCACTTCTAACTCCTTTAGCGCCATCGCAACGTCGCCGTCTCGGGCCTTGCGGGACTCTTGAGTCATCTACACTTATGACGTCACTGGTCTTACATCTCAGGATGCATTGGAAACAAGGTTCGGCATAACGTGTCGTGAGTGGTATGTGCTCGTTTCAAGTTCTACATTTATTCGTAACCCTCGAGGTTATTCAATGAGATAGCGATGTTGTATTGTAAAAAACAAGACGAAAAAAGGGAGTATGGTCGGCGGCAGCCCGGAAATTGAAATGGAAAGGTTATTACCATCACGTACAGTTGAGCTTTAAATGAAAAAGTGATCATTTTGACCCGTCCCAAGGCGGCCCGGATGCCAGTGTTCATGAAACAACTAAATAACAGAAACTAAGGACTGTTTTAATTACAACAGAGATATATCATGCACAAAGGACAATTAGTAGTAATTGTAGCATGACCAATGTTCACAGGAAATATTTAATTAATTTTTATGCTTAAAATGTGTCAAATTGACATCATCAGATGTCAATATTGTTTACATAAAAGATGTGCAAACAAATCATTTTTATGAAACAACTGTAAACATATTCATGCCATAAAACTATTTCAGGATTCTGATTTGCCACATCGAAACACTCACAGTGATATATATAATACTTAAACGATTTAAAGGCTGAATCAGAGATTGTGTTTTTTGCATTATACATAATGCTTGTCCACATACTAATCACTGTAGTGTGTGAAAAAGCTAAGCTCAAATCGAAGTCCTTCATATAAAAAATCACAATTTTTATACACAGTATCCTATGGCACTGTATACTACACATAAAACGCTTACTGCATGGAAACGAAAAATCCGATACATCTCAAACTTTGGAATTAGGCATTTTAGGTGACTATCTTTTGTTCTAGTTGACTATTTTCAATAATCATTAGTCATGTAATCAAGGATTAAAATCAAGTAATCCTGTGCAAGGATTCCCTTGACGGATCCCAAAGCAGCAATCGCTATTCTCCTTAATGTAGGCCTATAGATGTCGTGCAGGTTCTGCAAGTTCATATATTTGAGGGGAGCTCACCTCAACCCGCCGATGGTCGCGGTCATGACGGTTGAAACCGTTGTTTTAGATTAAACAATAGAAACAAAGCGGCAATTTGTATTTATTTATGCCGACCTTGGTTGCCGAAGGTTCATAGCGGGATGGCGATTTTCTATGCAAAGAAAGGCGAGTGTTAAGTGATAATCTCCAATAAGCGTTTGTACCGATTAAGCGGCTGATTCTCACACCCATGGTCTCTGTAACCCAAGCATGCTTTAATACCATTTATATTCATTTAGATTGCGCCATGCCTCCTTTTTATATCAGTAATTGGGGCATGCGGGTCCTATCTGGCTGTCAACTACTTTTGCACATTTACCCAAACAACTTAAACACTTTGTGTTTTGTTACATGATTGTAAATATATTTGTTCATGTCCGTCGTTTGTTTGGTTGTGCTCCAAAAATAAATGTTAATCAATCTATGATTTGCTGTAAACTATGTAGCTCCCCACTCATAATGTATGCATTGATGCTCAAAGAGAAATATGGAAATAATTGAAATGAATTATCTGCTTCAACTGTAAAAAGTTACGTAGTGTCCATGTGTAAATTATCATAATCATTCTGAAAACGTATATGCCAATAAAGAACAATCTTTAAAACGATTTGATTTTCGAGATTTTGATAATATGAAAATTTTTAATCCTTTTACCTATCACAACAACAGAATTGAGGACGATACTGGCTATGACATACTTCATCAGAATGTCACTACATGACATCTGATCAAGTTAATGATTCCATCTCAGATTCTTATGAGCATAACTTCTCTTATTAATATAAATGTTAGAATTTAGATTAAAAATTTTGAGAAGTTAATGAATGTCTCAAAACAATCAATCACAATTTCACCATAATTGGTTTATCTGAAACGCATTTGAAAGATGCCCCTGTTATACGATAAGCTCCCTGGTTTAATTTTAGAAATATCAAAAAAGTTGGACGTGAAAAGGGGTTTTTGCATG
Organism: Ophioderma brevispina; assembly: GCA_023653785.1. Lineage (NCBI taxonomy): Eukaryota > Metazoa > Echinodermata > Ophiuroidea > Amphilepidida > Ophiodermatidae > Ophioderma > Ophioderma brevispina. The sequence goes on from JAMKCH010011663.1 coordinate 21,541, forward strand.
TACATTTCACACAATCTGAAATACCAATTACGGAACGATCTTTGCAATGCAACTCCAAACTATGAATCTTGTTTTATCGAGATCAACCGAACAAGTAAAAAATATTATCGTAGGGGTATTGTACAGGGCTCATACATCTATTGACAATTTTAAGTGACGAAATTAATTCAATTTTTTGCCAACTCACCAGGACAACAAAATGTGTTACCTCATGGGGGATTTTAATAGTGATCTACGTAAAAAGAAACGCACGACCCAGTCCTACTATATAAACCTCTTAGGTACATATTCATTGATTCCTACCTTCTAAAGCCAACCAGATACTGAAACAACGTGGTCAACCTTAATTGATAATGATCCTTACTATAACCAAAAAAAAAAAAAAAAAAAAAAAAAAAAAAAAAAAAAAAAAAAAAGGGGAATGTAAAAGAGTCTGTCCTTTCTATACGAATTAGTGTCACTTCCCACAATCTTATGACCAAATCAAAGTAACGCAAAGAACCAGTAAAAAAACCGAATACTTACACAAACGAAATTTTACTGAATATCACGTTATAATTCAAAGCAAATTATCGTTATAAAATGAATGAATACGTGATGGTGTAATGCAATGATGAGTATAATAAATTCAATTCAAAAATTCACCGATCTTTATGATGAATGCATTCTTTAAAAAAATACACTCCTCACAGAAAGACAGATCGATTAATTTCCTTGATAACTAAGGCTTAGTAAAAGTTTAATACCAGAATCAATTATAGTAAAGCAGTATCTAATTCACCAACTGAAGAAAGACTAAATAAATATACAAGTTTGTTTAGAAATAAAACAAAATTTGCCCCCCCCATAATCTTATACGTAAATGCAAGCGAAATTGTATGAAATAAAGTTTCAGCAAACAAAGACAACATTCACTTACCTGGAAAACTATTATGGTATAATTGGGCGCGGCAAAAAATCACCGACTCAAACAGTTTAAAACTGACTCCAACGAAAATTCGATCGCTGATGTTATAACAAATAGTTTTAATGATTTTTTCGGTCAATATAGGTCCAACTTTGCTTCCACTATAAAGATTCTGGAAAAGACTATATGAATATTAAGAATCCGACTCCAAATACCTTTTACTTATCCCCCATTGTCGAAGATGAAATAATCAAATTATTAAAATTCCACCCAGGCAAAAGTCCAGGCCATGATAATATTGGCAATTACATTGTAACGAACTGCCAAAGGAGATTAGTAAACCCACTTGCAATGATTTTTAACTTATCATTCTACTGAATATTCCAATGAATTAAAAATGGCAAAGGTCATACCAATATATAAAAGATAAGCGGATACTTATTCCAACGACCGGCCAATCTCAATTCTTGCCACTGTTTTTCTAAGATAACTCGAGCGGCTTGTTTCAACATATGTGTAATCATCTAGAAAAACAATGTGTACTAAATAATACAATTTGGCTTTAGAAGCCACAATTCGACCTATATGGCTATTATTGAGTTAGTAGATAAATCAACAATGCGTATAACATAATAGAACCACAGTTGGCATTTATTAGACTTGTCTAAAGCATTTGAAGACGATAGATCACGGCATCTTGCTTTATAAGTTAGAACTTAGGTTTTAGAGGAGTTTGCATTGGAATGGTTCAAAACTATCTTTCTAACAGAAAGCAATTTGTTTATTATAATCATGCAAATCCGACCTTAAAGAAATTAGATGTGGCGTAACGCCCAGGGTCAATATTAGGCCTCTCTTGTTTATATGTATACAAGGAGATTATAAATACGTCTCATATTGGAATTTAGCTCCTTTGCATATGACCTACCTCTTGTATTCCCCTAATGAAATTGACAAGCAGTGTAGATTAATTCACAGGTAGCTCGAGAGGTAACAAATTGTTCAAAGCCATAAATTCCAGTTACGCAAGTAAAACAAATTTCATGGTTATGGGTACCGGTCAAAACACTGCCAAATATGAATAATATTACGATTACACTTGACGGTACAAATCTTACCAGAGTGAATAAAACCAACATTCCTTGGCGTTATATTTACGAAACGTGACATGGAAAAACAGATTAGTGCATCTCTAAACCATATCTAGAAATGTTGGTATGCTTAAGAAACTTAATACTTTATTCCGAAACGCATTTTACGTTCTTTGTATTGTACACTTAGTCTGCGTATTTAAACTAGGGAATTATTTTGGGGAAATTATTGTAAGACCTACCTGGATAGAGTATTGAAATTAAAACGGGCAGTAGAAACATTTTGCAATGTTTCCTTTAAATGTCACAGTAAGCCATTGTTTGAAGAACTCAATATTCTAAATTTATACGATATTTTCAAAATTGGACTGGGAGTGTTTAGGTTCAAGTATTCAAGTTTTTTTTTTTTTTTCTAGTAACCTTCCATCCATTTTTAAAATGCTATTTCATACAGATGTAGATTCACGACTATCTCACGAGAAATGCAAACATTATGACCGCAGAAAAATAAAACTAATTTTGGCATTAAAGGAGTCAGGTCATGCGTACCAACCTCTGAACATAATGGCCTGATAATATGAAAATAGCAAAACCTAAATGAATTCAAGAAGAAAGTATAAAATGCTCTCCTCAGCAGCAAATTTAATTTGTCATTGATCCTGGAGCTGACCCCTCCCTTTCTTGTTTTTTCGTCCTTGTGTTTTTTGTATGGTCATTTTTGGTTCCATTTCTTGTTATTATTTTAGTGTTTTCATTAATGCACACAAGTTTATTTGGTCTGGGGGATGACCGCTTCGGCCTCTTTTGGCCTTTGTCCATCTCCTCCACTACATTGCCTTGTTTTTTTGTATGTTATGTAAACTCATCTTTTTTTTTTAAAGTGCAGGTATATTTATCATGTTTAATTTCAGGTGCAATATTGTTATTGTTAGTGGAAATAAAGATGAAACTAATTATTAAGGCGTCCGTCAACACGAATACGGGCTGCAGGAAGGAACATTGGGATGACGAAAGGCAGAAGGAAAGGGCGGCGAGAATGAAGGGCTACACTGGTACTTTGAAATATCACAACTGTGACTTGTCACTACTAAGGAGTTTAATGCTGGATGGAGTTTCTTGCAAGCATAAGGGAATTGTGTAATATATATACCTATACCAGGAGAAGAAGGTAAAGACCAATGCGTGCTACCATCAATAACATTGGGGTTGGACAAATAAACAAACTGGAGTAATAAAAAAAAAGAAGACATGAAATATCAGATTTCGGATTCTTGAAACGGAAGGAGCACAAACCAATTTGGGATTTTTAGAGAGCTGTGGTGGAATTGCAAACAATCAACCAAATAAGAAACAAAGAAAACAAGTGGATTGACAGATGATGTTCTCAATGTCATGGAAGGACGTAGAAGAGTAAAACAACAAAGCTTCATGAAATGAAGAACTGAATAAGAAGGTCGAGTAAATGTGCAAGGCAACGAAGGAAGAATGGCTAAACCATGAATGTAATATCATAGAAAAGCCCGCACATTCAGAATCAAAGAACTACATTACCGAGTAAAAAATTACTGGCTAGAAAAACACATCCTCATCAGTGGTTGCATCAGTCCTAAGGATAACGCATATCGGGGGAAAAGAAATATTCTAGAAAGATGGTCATACGCAAATTAACTCTTCACGACAACGGGAGGACCATACATCATGAACAATATCGAAGGACTACCGATCATGCAAGCAGAAGTTGAGAGGCAATTCTGAAATTAAAGAAAACAAATGCAAAGGATCAGATGAGAACCGTTGTGAACTCATTCAGAGTTTCGAGAATTTAGTGTGTAGAACTGCAGAACTTTTAATGAAACTATACACAGGTGAAATCTTCATCACACTCCTTAAAACCGCAAGCGACAGAATACGGTATGCATAGATCATTAATCTTAAGAGCCACTTAACAAAAATACTGAGGGTAAGCTTGATGAACAAAACAAGGAAAAAACTGATCCAGAAATCGGTGTAGAACAATGTGGTTTTGTAAAAGATCAAATCAACCGCAAATGACAATAATCATGCTGAACACAGTCAGACCAGCTATTCAAGTCCCGAGATATATATGCATATTTATCGATTACCAAAGGCCTTTGATAAGGTTTCAACATGAGAAATTTCTAGACATACTCCAAAACCTGAACATAATGGGAAGGTACTTAAAAATAATCAGGGATTCTACACTGAATAAACAGCTGCAATAAGAATAGAATATACCTCTAATCCATTCATAAAATCCAAAGGAGACGCCAGGGAGACGTATTTTCACCAGACATAACATACATAACATACATGACTTATATTTAGAAAGGCGCCTTTTCACATAGATACAAAGCGCAGATCAAGGAGTGAGAGGGGGAACCGGATTGGACTATAGTAGGGTGGGAAAGCAAAGGGTAGAGAGGGGAAGGGAACCTCTTGAAGGTAGGGGAGGATGGGGGCAGAAGATACTAGAACGAGAAGGGTTAGAAAGGTATGCGAGGGAGCATTTGAGGCTGGGAGAGGTCAGAGGAGACAGGGAAAAGGAGGGACGGCGGTTATCGGGGGAAAGAAGGAGGAACGTGATGAAGGGAGGGTAAAGAGATACAGAGGAGAAAACAGGGGGAAGCTTTATGAGTAATACGACTGAAAGAGTGGTTTTGAGCATTGACTTAAACCTTTTCAACAGTACTGGCACACGAATGAAATGATATGAATTTGGTTCCATAGCTTTGGTGCAGCCACTGCAAGGCCCTGTCAGAGTGAGACAGGTGGCTAGACATATTTAACATATATAATGAAATGATTCCGACGAGAAATGGCAGACTTTTCGAGGTATCATCATTGGAGGCAACAATATATGCACTCATGGTATGGTGATGACACTGTACTTTCTGGCAGCTAATCAGAAACCGGTCAAATATCAGGATAGAGTTTGTGGAGCAAGTTCTATAAGCGGTCTTACAATGAATGGCAAGAAAACAGATCCAAGAAGATCATTTCAAGATGTACACTGAGAGTTTGGAAGGGAAATATTGGGCAGGTGGCACACCTTCAAGTACCTGTGAAGCTGGATATCATCAGACGGCCGCTGTGATACCGAGATAAAAAAGTAGGAAGCCTCCAAAATTCAGGATGAGTGTGGAGCAAATTGCTAGAAACGGTCTTAACATGAATGGCAAGAAAACAGATCAAAGAAGAGCATTTCAAGATGTAACTGAGATTGGAAGTGAAACTATTGGGCAGGTGGACCACCTTCAGTACCTGTGAATGGCTGGATATCATCAACGGCCGCTGAGGATACCGATAAAAAAGGAGGATGGAATGGCAAAGGAAGCTTTTACAAAATGAAGAATAGCCTGACAATAATGTCTTTGAACACAAGGTTAACAAGTACTAAATACTATATTCACGCCCCATCATGCGTAATGTATTCAGAATGCTACTCTTTCAAACTCAATGAAGAATAGACGGGAAGTTGCAGAAAGTGGTTTTCTACGCAGATCTTGAAATACCTTGGGAAATTACCATGACTCATATTTCCATGATAAGACGACCTTATCTCACCAATCTGGACGCAGAGGAAAAGGACAATACCACCTGACGATCACCGCAAAAGGGAGGAGCGTTATTTGTTTTGTTAGATCCAAGCAATGTCAAAAATGGCATTTTATGATATTTAAGGGCATCAGATTTAGGCAACAAATTCATCGCTTATTTTTGATAAGGATAGCCTGGACAAAACTCATATGACGAGAACATTGGGGTAAAACAAGTCGGGAACGACAAAGACAACTGGTAACTCGGAGCACATATAGCAGAAGGCCTCCAGACAAATGCGTCAGAAATTATGTTTCATGCTTCTATTGCCGTATTTGTGGAAGGCCATGATCATCAAGTCCATCTAGAGCATGGTACCTAAAGAAATATCAGAGATAGGCAAAAGGAGATGCCTGGTTGGACCGTGTCCAAGAATAAGACACATATGGACAAAAATGATGGCGGATTGGCAAAATGGAAAAACAGAGTAAGGGCAGAAAAGGCAAGGACGCTTAACATAATACCTGGGGGAACCTGGTAGACAGGCAAATGGATGAAAAATTGCAAAACCGTGAGAGGGATACCTCCGACCTTTGTCTGGACATATCCAGAACAGGCAAGATGCCGTCTGATGCCACTCTCCTCTAATACTTAGTTGTCTTGACTCTTGCGAACCAATCCATTGTATATGACAAGCTCGATGCCCAACATGTTTAATTATAAAACATGTTTATCACCTGGAAACCGTTTGTCACTTGATAAGCCTGTTTGTCCGTAAAGAATTTTTACACCTAAAAGCACTCTTCTAATAATTGTTTATCGATAAATTTATCGAAAACTTCTTCATTGAATTATACGGTCCCCCAAATCCTCAGATGTCTTATTATTAGCGACTTCTCTGTTCAGTTTCTAATTTGGCATACCTTTGAGATCGTTGGAAATCTGAATACTGACCCTATATGTTGTTGAAATTCTTCATTCATTATGCTGCTGCCGACGTTTGCCTAAGGTAATGCCAGATGCCGCCTCTAATTTTCACCAAAAGTTAACTAACATTCATAGAAATATTATTAACTGGTCTGACTTGACAACTTCTTACATCAGAAATTTTTGTTTAGAGGGGGCTTTAGCTTTTGTGTTGTGTTACCTGCGCCTTGATACGTGACGCATCAGTTGATCATGAGCTTGCTATTAGAGTCTCCAACTATACATTTTCTGGATCATTTAAGATTGGTCACACGTATCAAACATAATATATTTAATAACCTCGTACTCACTTGCAATCCCAAATCATCCCAATTACCAGTGGAGAAAAAGATCAGAACCAACTGCGTACACATCGCCGATTCACTCGGCCCGTTTGTCCATCAGAAGCCGGATGGCCTGGGCTTGTCCTAACTTTCTATGTCCCTATCCTTTTGATACAAATTGTTCACGCCTCTAGCCACTTCGCATTGAGCACACCTGATCTACTCGGATCACTGTGCAACACAAATAAATTTTTACTGTACAACCTGTCTATAAGGGACGGAGTCAGCGGACTTGGTAAAAATTAACTCATTACAACAAATAGATAGCGATTACCCGGACAATCGGGTCAGGGCAAAGTGCTCCTGATCTTCTCAATCCAGTTTGTTTCGCTGATCTAGCTATTTTAGTATGTACTAATACATATTGCCCATTAAAGAAGTCCTTCTCAGGTTTGTGGATCTAGTTTTGGGGATGCAGAATCCTACAGCTGTTCATATACACCCCACCCGTACAGTCTCGTAAATACCCTTTCCGTAAGCGTCACATCTTGGCCTGATGCGAGCCCATAAAGTTTCGGGACGGTCACGGTGTTAGGCCCACCAATCCAAGATCCCCAGCGTCATACCCTCCTTGAGTTACATTGATGTGAGAATAGAGCCATCGCGCTGTCCTTGAAACAACCCATGGACGTGACCTGGCCGAAAACCCATATACGCCCGCATCAGGCCAGAACGTGAAATTACGACAAGGTCGTATACAAAATATATACGACGAGCCTCCTCTTTATACTTATAACAGTTCCACTATTTTAATGAAGTTGTTTTTGCATTTTTTAAATATAAAGGTAATCTGACGGATGCAAAATTTTGGTAGTGTCTTTAAAGAAATAGACGCTCTATAGTACACAAGACGGACCAGTGTGTATGTGTCTTGTTCTACATGAAACGCTATGAGCAAATTCTTTATTGTTTCTCTCTCGCTCCTTCCTCTCTCACCCTCACTCTCTAAGTTTCTCTATCTCTTGCTCTTTCTTACCAAACCCCACGCAAAACATTTATACAAATATAAGAGTTTGTTTTTTATAGAGCATAACATCCTTTAATGTTTCGGAGTCTGAAAACCGAGAACTGGATCATCATGTCTAGGCTACTGAAGAAACAATTCAAAAAATCCAAATATCTTGCATACTGGCGCTCTAATATTTCAACACCCAAGCGTCCCGCTTTTCTTCATGAACAACCATCCCAATTTAATCAAGAGACTCGACATTCAACCTCAACGGCGTTTAGTCAATGCATTCTCTGCTTCCCATTGTTTTGAACTTCGAGAGGCCTGTAAAATAAAAGAACTAGCTGAATTATCCGTGTAGCATGCTAACCATTCAGATAATGAAGTCACTACAAAGTAGTTTCACAAACATGTTAAGAATAGCTTACAAATTTCACAAGTTATGACGGTTTCCATTATTTCTTCCGTCTAAAAGATTCTATACTCTTACTTGGGATCATTGTCATAATGCTCTCAGCAACTGCGAAAAAGAAAAAAAAAGGAGGGCGAAGAGGAGGGAGGAGGTATGAAAACGTGGGGTAGGAGCGTGCTAGGAAAGGGATGACCAGGGCAGATAATATAATGGAGAAAGAACGATGGGGTGGGGGAGGCCGTAGGCGAAATGGCCGGTGTGAAAAGTCATCATAGTCCCGGCATTATCATAGTCCGGGCTCCATAGACGACAACGAATTAAAGCATGAAGAGCAACTGATCGATTGCCCTCATTGTTCACATTGTTCCCGGACTTTGAGCCCGGAGACTAATCTCCTGCCACACCGACTAAATGAGAGGATGTATCCCCACATTGTTAACCCCTGGTTTAATAATCCATGGCAGATTTTGGATCGCAGATTCCTTCTGTATTGTCTGTATGTCCGTTTTATGTACGTTCTTTACTGCTTTCATTCTTGAATGCTTTACCACCCTATTCATACTTGGCTCAAAGAACCACTTGGACGAAGAGCTTAATTGACCCAAGTTTTAATACTTGGATCAATAAAAGGCCTGGATTTGCAAGTTTCCCAACTTGCAGTATTTTTTTACAAATGGATGACCCATGTAACCGTTTTCCCCAAGTGATAACTTTCAAAGCATTCGATTAACCTCCCATGCAGTTGGCAATGGTCCTAAGTCCACCACTACCATATACTTCCTGTTCACATGTACAAATCTGTTTTTAAATCTCTATGAAAATCTCATTTTAGGACATGCGATGAATTATAATTAGAATAAGGGTGATTCAGTGTCATTTGTGGTGGGCATAATTTGTCCGAGGTTGGAAAAAACTAACGGCGAGGCGCAAGCCGAGCCCATTATTTCACAGTTTTTCCAGCCAGGAAACATTATGAGTCCATAAATGACGCTGCAACCCTTTATTTCTATTACCGAAAACAGCTGATTTAATAAGAAAATGCTTGGCGACCCATTATTGCAGAATAATGGGCAGTGAAATGACCAATCAGAATGCCGCAGTTTCAATAATGGCCAGCAGAGGTAATAGAATTATAGTTGTTTATTTTTTTTATAATTAGACTTTTATTGTCTTTTACATTGTGTGAGATGTGTGGGTATTAAGTGTGTGCGTGGGCATGATATTTGATGTATTTTATCTATAGGTTGTTTTTGTAGGTGTGTTGGTGTTTGTATTTGTGTGTGCATTTGTTGATTTGTGTGTGTGGGTGGGTGTGTGTTTGTTGTGTCAAACTTTCTTTGCGTTTGTAGTTGGTCTTTTGATTGGAGCACTGCACCCTGTTGTGACAGTACTTTTTGTGCTTTCAGTGCTCCCTGTCATGCTGTTGCTCATCAGATCCTCATTTTGTATGCTTTGTTCTATTTGTTGTTATTGAATTGTTGAAAAAATAAAAAAATAAGTGTACTACTCGAATCATGTCGTACAATAAAGCTTAGGACCTCGTATATACCCCGGCAATTTTCTCGGTGATGGTAGAAATTAAGAACCCGGAAAGGGAAGAAGGGGGAAGGATATTGGAGGTGGGGAAGAAAGAGACAAAAGAGAAAGAAGGAAGGGGGAGGGGAAGGGATGGTTGAGTTGAGGGGGCACACAGGAGGAAGTAGAGGAGAGCGTTGAAAAAAAAGGTGAATGGACAAGGTCAGCTTTTTTCATGCAATAGTCCCCCGATGATTTTTATTGTGATGTGATAAAACACCATCATTGTTTTGTTCCATTGTTTTATCAATGAGAGAAAGATAACTATTAATGATGAGTCCCAGTTCACAAAATTGTTTATGGTATCAGTTTTATCATACTTTTTGTATGATCGTGTTTTTAAATTTCGTCATTGATTATGACCTTCATTATAAGGTTAAACACCACTCACTCACTTACACCGAAGTCTATGAAGCACTGACAACTTTGAGTACGTTTTCTTTCACATGTTCAAGTCCACAGATTAATTTAAACAATATGCCAACGTGTAGTCTAAAATCACCAACTTACCAAGCTTTCAACCTATGGTGACTGTAATTAACCTTAATTTGCTGTCCGAAATTCAAACGAGATATTTGAGGTAATCCATGTAAAGTGTGATGTAGTGATTCCATATAATAGACACTTAAATGATTTCTTACCTTGTATTTGGGTACGAATGTCTTAAAAGTAAAAACGAAAAGGTAGTTTTTATATACTTATCTTTCAATAAAAACTAGGCTGAATTTCCTATTGCTCCTATAGGCAATTATAAATTTCACCAATTTGGTACCAAAGAAATAATCTCAGCTTAATCCTTTCAGATGGGGATATTTTTGATAGAAATCTTTCACACCAGTGCAAAATTAGAATTTTCACATGTTTTATACACCTGTTATGGTGAAATCTCTCGTGTACCTTTATTTAAGAAAACATACCAGTGTACCAATGTCAATCATGAAATTACTTACTTCATTATAATAATTTGCACACTTTATGGCATCTTACGGCATCCAGGTCCAGTGGTATATAATGTACAAGAGTTGGCCCATAAAAAACATTCAACATACACATCACAGAGCTACAATTCCTTGAGAACCATACCTACATTCTTAAAGTCAAGGGTACAGGTTTGATAACTGATCAGCTTTGCATCTAGATCTACAGTCAGACTATATGGTAGTCTATAGATTGATTAATTAGCCGACTCCAATCTCTTCAAACATTAAATACTGAACCACTTTAGAATGCGCAAAACAATGATTATTATTCAAATTTCTCAAGTACTTGTTCCAGTCATTAACCCTTAGTGTCGCAAGGGGTTTTCACTCCCTTTGTGCCCAGGGGGGGGGGGGGGGAGGGGTCCATGGACCCCGTAAGGAACACCACTTTCCCGAGGGAATTTTTTTCCATGTGAAGGCATAATACAACCCAAATCACAAAAAAAAATGAAATTTGTTATTGGTGCTGCAATTAGGTGCAAACATTGTTTTAAAACATGCGAAAAATGGGCAAAAAGACGAAAATTCAAATGAACCTTGCGCTAGCGATCAAACTTTTTGAAAATTATTTTATGTTGATATCTACTCTAGAAGACCCAAATTACATATATTTCACACAAAACTTGCAGTTTTAGGAATCCGGTATTTTTAACGGGGGTTGCAAATCCATGTCATGTCCCATAGACTTGTACAGTAACGGTTTAGCAACGTCCACCATGAAATTGTTTGTTTTCAGCACCTAAGGAGTTAAGATTTTACCATAATTGTTACTTATATGTAGTGTGAAGCATATATCATCAAAAAAATGTGATTTGATTCTTTGATTTTTTTAAATATTTTTCACTGACTTCCCGTTAGTGCCAAGGGGGGGGGGTTCCCAATGGGCCCACAACAATATTAACTCATAAAAACGTCTTGGCCGATTTTAAATTATTTTTTTGGTATGAAAGAAGCGCATTTAAAAGGTCCAAAATCCAAAAAAAATTCGCGCAAAAATCCCACGCGTAAAGCGGCCAGCGCGAAAATTTGGAGGGTCCCTAGAACCCCCCCCCCCTTGGTCACTAAGTTTAATGTTTGAAGAGATTGGAGTCGGCTAATGTGCTTAAGTGTTTTTGGATGGTTAATCCAATCTTATAACTACCAACTAGTCTGCCTGTATATCACGATGGCAAGCGATCAATTATCAAACAATGTCCCTTGATTGTTAACTGTAACGTGAAAATAACGGGAATCTCCCTGGGTTCGTCGAATTCCATTAAAAATGTTTAAATACTCTTATTCATAAGTAATCGAATTAGCTGATTGTGTACACAAACGTGTTTGCCAGGTTCAAAGGTGTTCAAGGTCATCGTAGGGCCTGAGAGGTAAACATGAACCAATACCTGTTTCAAATAATATTTAGTCTTAATTAATATTTACCCTCGGTATGCCTTTCGTGCAAACATTACTTTCCATTACACATTTGTATAGAGCAACGTTGTGGTCCTTTTCAGTCCTCTGGGTGGGCATCTTCATTCTTAAAACGTACACACTGAAATTCACATATGGATTGCACGTACTTTTCTATTCAAGATTACCAACGAATAATTTGCACACATTTCGACAAACCGGAGCACTCTAAAAAGTTTGTCCCACGATGAACATTGAAACCATTTTTACCTTACAAAGTATTAACTATTTCCACAAATCGGATCACAAACCATAATGTTTTTTAATCAGCCCACCTGACCAACATGTCCGGTGAACAATAACACAATTGGAATCCTTTATTTATTTTTAACACCTTTAACACAACTTCCTGTTTTTTCCACGTCCCACCCCTTTTCCAGTTGGTGACTTTTAATATGTCTTTTCTATTACCCCTTTTCTAACATATTGACATCAAGTTACATTCTATTTCCCCTTTTCCATTTGGTGACATTTAATGATTCTTCTATCACCTTTTCTAACAGATTAACACAATATTACATTCTATCAATGAGTGGTGGGTAAATACGCTATTCAATTGCACTACGTATAATGGAAATTCGTTGTTGAGCCCTCTTTAGCCAGGGGACATGGCTAATTCTTGAAAAATGTGAAACTGATTTAACATCTTAATCTATGGTATTAAACTTAGGCAATGTAGAGATTAGCCATTGACAAAGGTAATACAACAAAGTCATATGTGCACTCGGTTGCATTCTCAACATTACATTACATTATTATAGTTGTAGGTTTCAACAAAGTCTATCTACGCCTTATTGTTATTATTTTTTCATTACTTGATTGTAAGTAGAAGCTGAAAATACAAAAATTACAAAAAACAAAAAAACACGCGTTTTTAACCTAATTTTAAAAAAAACCTCAAAATGTAAACAAATCGCGTCCCCGAATTTTCCCTCAAGTCATTTTTGTGCACTGTTGTATGGAAATAGCTGTAGTAAAGACCCCTGCGCGTGGCTAACTCATCAAACACGGGCCTCTTTCTTCCCCTCTTATCAAGAAATGATGATTTTCATGCCTCGTTTGCTAAAAAAAACCGGGACCCATTTTAAGGTCTAGAAACAGTTGTAAATCTTTCAGACTGCTTTAAAAACATACTTTAGTGTCTGTTTTTTCACAAGAACAGTATAAGGTGTTGATCCCTAACACTAGCAATTTAGAAACAAAATGAGCATTTTTAATTTGGAAAAAATACTGCTGTGGCTTTTAATGAAATATATTAATGTATCTCTGTAAACACATGAAAATGTACATAGGACTTTGTAGTGACGGCGTAATAATAGATTTATAGACCTAACTGCTGCGTACGATACAGTCTGGCACCGAGGTCTCTACCTCAAGCTACTCAAAAGTCTTCCCTGGATGTCACTTGTCAGTTCATTATGCTGCTCATCCAGACAGATCTTTCGTCCTGGAGACATCACATGGGCAACGCAGTAGAAAGCGCAAACTGTATGGTGTCCCACAGGGTTCTTTTCTGACACCTAAAGAAAAGTCTCTTCCACATCTACGTCTCAGATATCCCAAGGGAGAATTGTTCGCATACTCTACGCAACGATACGGCACTTGGAATAGCTTTCTGATTCCTTTTAGTCCTTAGAGAATCAGTGTTGGCAGACAGACCTAATCACTGTAAGTCCAATTCTTACCACCGAGGCACGTGAAACTCAGCAAACCCAGACCGTCCTGCTCTGTTTTTTTCCACTTGCAATCGATGCGCAAAAAGATAACTAAACATCACCCTAGATGAGAAAAACGGGTCACATGACCCAACCCCGAAGTACCTTGGCGTCACAATGGACTCGCAGCCTTACTTCATCAACACACCAAGGCAGCCGCTGCCAAGACGCAGTCTCGTTTCAACCTCCTCAGAAGGCTTGCAGAACTGGATGGGGTGCATCGTTTGACACCTTACATACATCAACTTGTTTGCTTGGCATACTCCACCGTGAATACGCTGCACCAGTATGGAGTCGTACATCACCACAAGATTGATGTGTTCTGAATGATGGCAATGAACTTGTTAGTGGTTGCCTTTGGGCGACGGCCTGTAGAACCTTCCAATCCTGTCTGGCAAAGCTCCTGCAAACCTTAGAAGGAACCTCCAGACGATCAAACTCGCCAAGAAATGTCATGAACCTGGTAGTCTAGTACCACCACCAACACCCTTTGAGTATCAGAGAATTCACGGAATCACTTTGCTACCCAATCATGACACTGCAGTCACAGTATCACTATCGATCGCCTGGATCAATGACAGATGTATGAGCACTGGTCATCCTCCACCTTTGAACCTAAGGCGGTTTGTGGAGAGCCCATCGGCAAGCCCAAGGCTGTGACCTTGAAGGAAGCATGGGTCAACCTCACAGCTCAGAACTGGCGTTGGTCGATCCAAATAACTTCCTGTCCACAAGATCGGAGTAGAACCTTCAAACTGCGATTGTGTAGAGCAACAATCCATTAGCCACATCATAGATGACTGTGGGTCTACAAGTCCCCCAAGAGAATTCCAGGCCTGATCACCTGGAATTCTGAAACATCACTGGCTAAAGCCGATCTTTCCCTGTGATTTTTGAATTGGCACGAACGAACGAACGAACGAATAATAATTTTAAGCGCCATGATACGGGGGTGAATTGCGTCCCTATTATTATGCTATTATTATTAATGTTTATATTCATACTCGCATTAAGCAATCAATTGTTCATAATAAAAGTTGCGAGTACGATGATGAAGCGGCTGATTTTTGTTTTTTTAAATTATTTTAGAAGTTATAGATAAGCCTATAACAAGCAAATACATCACCGTGAATGTTAACTTTAATTCCAAGTAGGTAGTTGTGAATTGGAGAGAGGAAAATATCTTTGGGATAATTTAATAGGAGACATTCTGCTGGAGTTTACTGCACACCAAGGACGTAATAATCGCCAATCACATTGGACAATAACCCAAACGGTACTGACACGGGAAAGTCCTTAAAGAACTACAAAAACATCAAAACAAGATTGATTCCCTTCTCGCAGCCAGAGACGTTTCGTAAATATTTTAGGGTGATCTCAATGGTGATATTGGTCCATCGACCACAGGATGGTCAGAACAACAGTACAAAAATGAGCAGTCTAAGAGGAAATACGGTTTTACAACTGTTGGCTTACAATTCCTATTGAAGGACTAGATACAAAAGTCTCACGCATATATGGCAGAGTAGGATCGTAATATCTTGCACGATTATAAGTGCCAGCTGCAAAGATTCTTAAAAGAGAAAACTTGTGTTGACATCGAAGAAGACAAACAAAGCCACTGAATAGAAAGGATAACTAAGCGGAAAACAAATCAACTGTGAAGATGTTTCAGTACATGTATTAGTGCAGCGAGTGGCGAAAAAGCAGAAGAGATGAGTAGAAGAAGGGTAGCAAATTTCCAACATCTGAAGAGTGGGGGGTAAGGGCCAATGAAGCAAGAAAACCATGTTAAGCCAAATGCGACAGAAGGATGGCGACATCATGAACCAAAAAAGAAGAATCACAAGTTGTGTAGATTTTTATCAAAACAAACCAGACAGTCCTATCAATCATCTAATCAAACCCGTCCGCCTTTTATACCAATAAAGAAGGGTATATAGATAGGGAATGCGGTAAACAGATTAAGGTAGCACCGGGAACTGATGACCTAAGCAAATGACCTTTTCCAATAGGGGGCTCACAAATTTACAATCCATTTGAAAGATTTTAAAACACAATATCTACAAGAAAAAATGATTCCCACAGGGTGGATAGTTTGCAAGAAGTCATTGCAAATCACAGGAGGAACGGCTTGGAATTGATCCTTTGATTTGTCATTATCATTTCATACCAGTGGCGACAACATTGATCGTGAATCATCTCCTCCGCACAATTTTAAACCTACAAAGTGGCGTAATAGAACCTTCCTACAACTTAATAATTGGAAAAAAAACACCTTTATTGCCAGATTTCAATAGATTTGAAGTTTTAAATTATTGACATTTCCTTTCGTCATATAAAAAACGAGTTTACGGTCCAAAGATACCCAGCAACATCTATCCGTGACTTTTTCGAGGCGTTACATGTTAAAAACAGTCCATCTAAGTTATTGACATACAGTAGCTCTACAGTAAACTATATGGATAACGGTGACCTGGAGACGAGGTTATAATTTGTATAGTGCTGAAATAAACGATGCTTGCAGGATGAGTTTAGCAATAAAAACACAACGAGAAAAACCATCACACGACTCTAATTCATTCATGGTGTAGAATATTGTGAATGGGTAAGCAAACACTGAAATAAATATATACAGAGTCAATGAAAATTTAATCGGGGGAAAATAAATGATAAAGACATGATAACCATGTTGACCACGATTGCCATGATCATGATTGCGGACGTAACAACAAATGGCGACAACGACGTCGACGATGATGATGACGATGGGACGAACGATGATGATGATGAGAATAAAAATATTTGTCGAAATGTTTCAATGATAAGTTTGATCATCATCATCTAACCACATCATACCGAATAATAAACACAAGTGTTTTTTCCCTCAATGACGCTGTTTGGCCTTTAGCTTTTCCCCTCATTCTAACGTAATTTGTATTCTTAGGTATCATCCGAACAAGACAACGCCGTCAAGCATCCCTTTCTGTCAGCTAATGGGTGTGTAATAGTTCCGCTATAAGTTGAACTTCTCACTCCTTTATGCCCCTCTCAAGTCGCCGTCTCGGGCCTTTGCGTACTCGTGAGTCATCTACACTTATTACGTCACGGGCTTACATCTCAAGATGCATGGAAACAATGTTGGCATAACGTGTCGTGAGTGGTATGTGCTCGTTTCAAGTTTTCTCTTTATTCGTACCCTCGATGTTATTCAATGAGATAGCGATGTTGTCTTGTAAAAAAACAAGACGAAAAAGGGAGTATGGTCGTCGCCAGCCGGAAATCGAAATGGAAAGGTTCTTACCATCACTACTTTGAGCTTTAAATGAAAAGTGATCATTTGACCCGTCCCAATGCGCCCCGGATGCCAGTGTTCATGAAAACAACTAAATAGCAGAAACTAAGGACGTTTTAATTAGAACAGAGATATATCATGCACAAAGGACAATTAGTAGTAATGGTAGCATGACCAATGTTCACAGGAATATTTAATTAATTTTATGCTTAAAATGTTTCAAATTGGACATCATCAGATGTCAATGTTGGTTACATAAAAGTGTTCAAACAAATAATTTTTAGAAACCACTGTAACATATCAGGCCATAAACTATTTCAGGCTTCTGAATTTTGCCCCATCGAAACACTCACAGTGAATATATAAATACTTAAAACGATTTTAAAGGCTGAATCAGAGATTGTGTTTTTTTGCATTATCATAATGCTTTTTTCACACACTACCGTATTAGTATGTGAAAAAGCAAGCTCAAATCGAAGTCCTTCAGATAAAACATCACAATTTTTATACACAGTATCCTATGCCTGTTACTATAAACACATAAAACGCTTACTGCATGAAACGAAAATCCGATACATCTCAACTTTGAATAGGCATTTTTTTTAGTGACTATCTTTGTTCTATTTGACTATTTTCAATAAATAGCATACAAATTATATTTCAAAATCTCTGAGTCAGCCTTTAAGATTTTGAACTCGGCCATCAAAGCAAAACAATAAATCAGCCATCGCTCAATGGTAGAAGTCCATATTTCGGAAATAATATAATTATCAAGGGGCATGGCAGTTGCGTAAGGCCGACTTTTGTCGCCGCCCTCAGCGGCATTGTTTTCATTTCCCCTTACGCGCCGAAAAGCAATGCTAGTCAAATTTAGGAAACTTATTGTAAAGCACCATAGACCAATTATTTAAGTAAGAGATTCACAAGAAAACAATTCTAGATTGACACAAACGTAAGACAGTTTTGGGTTTCTCTCTTTGACGAGTGTAAAAAAATCCCGAAAATTATCTGATTGTGTCGTTCTGCATGTCTTTACTATCACTATTCTTTCTCTAGTCTCTATCTCTCTACCTATCTATATCTCTACCATCTATATTTCCAGCAAATTAGCTATCTATATCTCTAGTTAACGTGAAGCTGTAAACTCTCGTACTTTCCATGACCTTCCAAAATTCTGGATGGCATGCGATTTCTATCATTCAAAATTAATGACTTCGGTTCTAAAGAGGCGATTGAAACATGTCCTCTTTCGTGTGCTGAACATGATTATGACATAGTTGGATAACCATGTTGACATTTGCATTGATGATTATCTTTTTATAAAGCGCTGAAATCAATCAAGCGTGGTCTCTTGCGGTACAAAATACCAGTTGAGTTTAAAACATTGTAAGCTAATTCCGCCAGATAATAGACTCAAAAGTAATGGTGAATGTGCTTTTAATCCACTTATTATCCGTAAATTATTCAGATTATTCAACATATCTGCACTCTAATAACACACCGAAAAAAAATAATTCTCTTTGAAGAACATAAAACAAATTCCCGAAAATTATCTGATTGTGTCTTTCTGCATGTCTTTACTATCACTATTCTTTCTCTATCTCTAGCTCTATACCTATCTATATCTCCAGCCATCTATATTTCCAGCAAATTAGCTATCTATATCTCTAGTAATTATACGTGAACGCTGTAAGCTCTCGTACTTTCCATGAACCTTCCAAAATTCTGGATGGCATGCGATTTCTATCATTCAAAATTAATGACTTCGGTTCTTATGAGGTGATTGAAACATGTCCTCTTTCGTGTGCTGAACATGATTATGACATAGTTGGATAACCATGTTGACATTTTCATTGAAGATTATGTGGCTTCTTGCGGTACAAAATACCAGTTGAGTTTAAAACATTGTAAACTAATTCCTCAGGATAATAGACTCGAAAGTCATGGTGAATGTGCTTTGAATCCACTTATTATCCGTAAATTATTCAGATTATTCAACATATCTGCACTCTAATAACACACCGAAAAAAAAATTAATTCCCTTTGAGAGAACATAAAAAAATTCCCGAAAATTATTGATTGTGTCTTCTGCTGCTTTACTACTCACTATTCTTTCTCTAGCTCTAGCTCTATACCGATCTTATTCTCCAGCATCTGATTTCCCGCAAATTAGTATCTATATCTTAGTAATTTAGTAATTATACGTGAACGCTGTAATGTTAAGCTCTCGTACTTTCCCCATGAAAACCTTCCAAAATTGGATGGCATGCGGAATTTATCATTCAAAATTAAGACTTCGGTTCTTATGCGGTGATTGAAACATGTCCTCCTTTCGTGTGCGACATGATGATGACATAGTGGATAACCATGTCTGACATGTTTCATTGAAGATATGTGGCTTCTTGCGTACAAAATACCAGTTGAGTTTAAAACATTGTAAACTTAATTCATCAGGATAATAGATCTCGAAAAGTATGGGGAATGTGTTGAATCCATTATATCCGTAAAGTTATTCCAGATTATAAACATATTGCACTTAATGAAGACAACACGAAAAAAAATTAATTCGCCCCCGACTAAATCATCGCATAAGCTACAATGATTGGTTTCGTTGCTCCAGGGAATGCCGGTCATTAATAATGCAGCATTTGGCACCTTGGGCGCACAGAGTATGGCACACCCAGTTTCCAAATTATAATGATTATCCAGCCAGTAAAAGGAGTCTACATTTGACTCCCAATTGCCCCCCCCCACCCCCAAACAGGGCTCCTTTACCACATAGATTGTTGACAGCCTATGGAGTAAAATGTCAAAGGATGCTTGGAACAGCTAATTGCGCATTGAACTCCATTTCATGGCAGTTGTGCAGCGTGTACCCGCTGCAGCAAACTCATTAGTGTCAAAGTGAAGAATCGAAATTAATTTGATTCACCGGGCAGCATTGCACCAACAAGATGTAGTGAATATTTACTGATGGTTTATTTCAATCCAACACACATCTGATATTTTTAAAGGCATCTTGGATTTATGACTGCGAGCGCAGATTGGAAATATTACATGCTCACTATACTACCACAGAACGGCACAGTGATAATCCACCGCAGGCAAGGCCTTCAACCAAAGGCTAGTTCTTAGAAGATGTTGACCTCAACGCAAAAAAAGCTAACAGAGCGTTATACTAGTAGTTATAAGTCATTTGACAGGCTGTTTGACTATTTGCTTTCTGGTGTAAAATTTAAAACGCCAATATAATCACGAGCATCGCATCTAATTCCACTTTCACTAGCTATCGTAAATAAACCTCGATTTCGAAGTAGATATTAAACCGTCAGTTACGGTCTGTTATTGCCTTTTGTTCGTATCCCGGTTTGTATACTTTCTGCTATCGATGGAGTCGTTATGTTACTTAGATTAAATTATATTTTACTTATATTCCTTTGTTTTTTTTTTGTGAAATACACAGTCCAGAATTTAATCAAAAAACAAAAAACTAGAAAAGCATCAGTCTTCGTCTAAAACGACTCATCCACGGACAACGAGGGCCTCAATATTTCAGCACATGCTTTAACTCGGACAGCCTTTAGAGTGAGCCAGGCCGTGTAGGCAGGAAGACGGGCCTGACCTAGTCGTCAACGCATCGTCATCATAGGAGAAGAAAGTGATACGATCGGAATTCCCTGGCCTTAACGGTGATTCCCGAGCTGTTCAAAGTGTCAAGATCACGTTGTGTTGAATGTACAAGATGCATTGAAAAAATGAAAAAGAGGCTAAACTTGGCGGACTAGTCCCCGGTATAGCTATTGCTTCATCTCAGGGTGAGTAGAATATTTTATTTATGATCACAAGTTGTCTGTTTGCTGGAAAGTGTACTGTTTGTGTCGGGGTTTGTGTTTATCAGCGTCATGCTGAATTTTAATGTGATGTTGTCTATCCATTTCTGTAATTCCTGTCTTTTAATTTTAAATTGGTGATGCTATATATATTAACAAGGTGTTCAACGAAGTGCTAGCGTATCAGTGTCAATAGTCCTCGCGTTACACTTGTCATTTATATGAGTCATCCCCTGGGCTTGGATTGCAGATATTTCTTTCTAGATGAAGGTAATTATACCAAGATTTGATTAATATTTATCTGTGTCATATTTAAATAAAACGTGGCAAGACTGCTATACATCTCAATAAGTGGACTGCCAACTTGAACATCGTGAAGATTGCACTCCGGGTCGGTTTTGCTGACCGCTCAATAAGAATCGATAGCACTATAGCTGGAAATCAATGGGAATGCATCCAACCCAGATTTGAAGTAATCATAGAAGTGTGTTACGCTCTTTGCAATGTCTGTTAAGAGAAATATGTCACCTGAAATCATACTAGATGCTTGCTTTGAATTTAACCCTGAACTTTGGGATGTATGCACGACGGCGGATAATGAATATATGGACATGATGTATAACTTCCAAAGTTGACTATATCTTGAATTTCAGTGCAGTTTCAAACTCAATTAAGATTCTGTGGAGGATCGAAACACAACATCAACCTATATAAACACATACACACACACACGCACGCACACACGCACACACACAAACACACACAAACAAACACGCACACCCATATGCCAGCACATACCAAAAGAGGCACCCATAATTGGCACACACGCAAGTACGTACACACACACACATACGGGTACACACACATACATGTATATACGTACACACGGCCCCCACACACAAACACGCACGAACGCACGCACACACACACACACACACACGCACACCACTTAGAGAGCGATGAAAACCCTCTTGTCTACATATTATGCCCATATGCCTCAATGTAAGATATGTGTTCTATGTTAACTGTCTCGTTGTGCTTTATTATGATATTCTAACATTTCTCCTCAAAAATATCTACATAGCAGTGTGTAAAACAAAAGAAGACGGGTATTTGTACCTTCGTGGAAAAACCTGAAGAAATGATTTGTATGTAATTGATAAACCTGGGAGGAAGAACGTTATAACAACAAGAGAGAGAGAGAGCGAGAGAGAGAGAGACCGAGAGAGAGAAACAAGATTGTTTTAATTATCCTTTGCATAGCAAATTTTCCACTCACTATAGTAAAACAATCAATTTGTGTTGACTCCATAAGCTTGCCATTCACTACACTTCATTGATTATTCTTCTCGATTACAGAAAAAAGGTACTAAATTTCTGGAATAAAATAAATTATAAATAAATACAAGGTGGGAGAGGTACTGGATCCTAGTCCTATTGTGAATAATATTTTGATATACCATGCACAAAAAATGTTAGTGAAGTCCACTTTTTAAAATACAGCCAAGCCAAGGCCGTACGCACTATTTTTAAAAAGTGGACTTTTTGTAAAAGTGGGCCAAAACCCCCTAAAATGCTCTTCTTTACTTCAAGAACGTCTCCTCACTAAAAGGTGGACTTTCTTGTCAAATTTTGTCTAGATTCTGGACCTTTTATTTAAAATATCAACAAAAAGTAGACCTTTTGTCCCTTCTGTGGAATTTTGAGGGATTCAAGCCCCTGCGTACGGGTACGGGTATGAATACAGCCAAAAAAGGAAGGTCTAAGAATCTTAAATTGTTAGTATCCATTTTGTTTTGAAGTATCAGAGATAATTTTTTAACTACCTTTGGTACTAGTATTCTACACTATTGGTAAGACTCTAGTTCTATTTTTACTCTTTGGCCATATTTCAACGAAATTTACTTCACACAAATTATTCATTCGATTACTTTCTCAGATACGACCCCACATAATAAATGCAAACAATTTTGCTCGGAAGTTTGAAGTCAAACGAAAATATCTCTTTTCGTGACAAAAGCGTTTAAATCCTATACTCAAAATTTTGCAACTAGTTATGTACAAATGTTCGACCCATTTGTTTTACTCTATAATAATACTGTATAGTTAGGGGGACTGTGGTTTGATATGAAGTCCCGTGGGATTTCAATGATTAAAGCATCACACCTATTTAGATACCTTAAGTAGGTCCCAGAGAACAAGAAAAGTTTTGATGGAGAATTCCCAGGGGTGGCATATGGCGGCCATTTCCAAATCATAACTCGAGTTGTGAATGTGCTAGGAAGCTAGGTTTGGTGCCAAAACTCGTATGTTAAACACCCACAGGTCTGGAAAGGATAAAGCTAGATTAGAAGATGAACATAAAGACTGGCAGCCATTTTGTTTTTCAAAATGGCTGCCAATTACCATGTTTATTGTACATTTTCAGCAGTAATTTCAGTGGTGAGTTTCATACAAATTTAATTTTGGTGCCACAGTCTCCATTTAACTAGCCAATGTGTATATAAAGATGATTTGGATTTGTTGACAGTAAAGAGTAATTCTTCCAATCCGTCTTGTATAATTTGTATTTCAAAATGGCTATCATTATGACACCGTAAAAGTCATTTTTGGTATATATTTGTTAAAATATAAGTTATTCATAGGGCATTTATGCTAGACATGAATGCTATGGTGCATTTAGCTTCCACGAGTCAGTGATATCAACACGATCAGGCAGGTATTTTACTCGTACATCTAAGTGCCGGTGTAGAAGTTTTTTTATAGTCCGCCGGACTCATAGTCCACGTACAAAAGTAGAGAATAAGGCACTTGATTCAGTTGACTCTTAGCGCATTGTTCATTGTCGTCTATGGAGCCCGGATTATATCTCCTTTTACAGCGGTGTAAAAAGTCTGCAGGGGCTCCACAGACAACAACGGAATAAAGCGTGAAACTATTGTGGCCTGAAGAGTCAACTGAGGCTATATTCTTCACCATTGTAGGTGGAGTATGAGTCCAGATAACTCGATCTCCTGCTTTCAATCAACGCTCCCGATTTAATGCTTTGGACACTGAATCGTAGTGATGTCACTGACTCGAAAAAGGTATATAGTATCCTTGTTCATAATCGTACATTGTAGTGGAACGGGCCGAGTGGAGATGAATTCCACTTACAACATTAGTAAACATCCGATTAAACTTTGTTTAAGAAGATAACCAAAACACTGTCCTATGTACATAAAACAACCCATGATTACACCACTGTAGAACTGTAGCGCATTCTATTTTGTATGAGTCCATTTAAAACTGCCTGCGTAATCCATGAGTGTCCAGGATAGTCCACTTTCTGTGAATTCTATGTTTTATCACAGTGTTGAAGTTTTCTATTACTGTCGTCAACATCAACTTTTATGATGCACTTTTAAAAATGACCATAACAAACATCGTTTTAACTGGCAGCTGGGACTCATAGCAGTTAAAATTACATTTTTGTACAGTTATTTACATATTGCGAGTCCCAACT
>JAMKCH010011664.1:0-43503 GCA_023653785.1 Ophioderma brevispina
TTCACTTGATGTATAATTAACAAGGGGCAAAGTAAGTTGTAGGGGGTCACTAACTCCCCCCCCCTATTACGAAAACCTGAAATCCTGAAACTCCAACCTACCCCGTTTGAAGTAATTAATTTATTCAATCCTGAACAGTATTTTCAGATGATAGTATAGTTCATTCTGTGGATGTCTGGTGAGGTGGTAATAGGTAAAATACAGTAATTTGGGTTGGCAATGTCAACCCGTGGAAGGTGGTCTTGAATATAAATTTGTCTTTATGTTCCTACTCGTGGTACGAAAATCGCTTCGCAGGGTGTGGGCTTTCATAGATAAAGTGTCATGAGTTTTATGTTGATATTGTGATAGAAAAGCGTCATTTTTTTTACTTGATGGGGGGTTATCTAGGTGGTTATTTCTGTGTGTCCACAAAATAGTAAAATCCATATTATGGTATATATGACGAAAACAAGATATACTGACCGTGTCGTTAATGGTAATTTCATTTATTGAATTATAATGATCCAAGGTTACATATTTGATAGGGATCACTGAACATTGCTTAAAATGCAGTAATTTTGGGGGTTGCAAACCCATGGGGGACTTCAATATGTGACTTATATGTTGCTACCAATGGTACGAAGATGTCATTGTGACGCTTTAATGTTGATAAGTAGAAAAGGGGGGCGTCAAGGGGTATGTAGAATTTATTGATGTTGGTTCCATTTGAAGTGGTCATTTTGATGTCCACATGGGGTTCAAGGACGTAGTCAGTGAGATATGGGAGCGCCCCCACCACCCCACCACCACCACCACCAACACCAGTAATCATTTACTGCATGGTCCACCTCAATTATCATTACAAATTTGGTTGCAAAACATTACCATTTAACAAACATTGAAGATTGTCTAGTTTATTTGATGTTTTGCACACCCCACTGCTATGAATGTGGCTAACAAAAACTGTGGTGGGGGTGAGTGTTAAGAAATAATACTCTAATATAACCAATTACTATCAGATGAGAATACCAATAAGATCAACCCAACCTGTAGTGACCTACGAATCTAGTTTATTTAACTGCCACCACCCCCTGGAACTCTTTCTGTTTTTTAACTGTTTTTATAATGTACCACCCTAAAAATTGTTTTCACACTCTTGGAAGTGTTTCAGTAAGTAAAGGATCCTTTTCATTATGTCCATTTTTTCATGCCATTACATGTATGTCCCTTTAAGTTTAAATGCTTGAATGCAGTAATGATATTACATATAAGCTAGGGGGATAAATGCACACCCTAGTGAAAAAATACCTCGGACAATTACTTAAAACACAACTACTACTATACTGGTGTTTTTTTAATGTAATTTTTTAATCAATGATAAAAGTATTATTTACATATCGTGATAATCAAACCTAATTTAATTTACAATCGGCACGATATTTAGGGTCTGGTTCAGGGAGGTAAATTGTTTAGTGGCCCCTTTTTAAATCAAACATTTGATACAACGCTTTAATCAAATTAAGGTCAAAGCGCTTTTACGCTAATGACAATTTAAGCGTATAATAATCGAATGCCTCTCCGTGAACCCCATTTTGACATCAAACGACACCCCATACCCCCCCCCCCCCATCGCTTCATCTACAACCAATTACCTCCTTTTCTCTCACATATCACATAAAACTTCACATGCTTTTATCTAGCCAATACCACACCCTGAAAGCTATTTTCATACAACCTGGTAGCTCATATAAGAACCGATTTATTTCAAGTGCCCCCCCCTCCCATTGGTTGCCCACATTTGCCACCCTACAACTTACGTGCCCTTGTAAATTAACTACATCATGTACATTATACTTAAATACCCGAATATGCTAAACTCTTTGGTCACTAGACGGGCAGTAATATGTTGTCTTCATATGTACATATAGTATTCCCCCCACCCCCCCGGAAATAACCCCCATTTTGGGGGTGCGTTCAGGAATCAGGCTTTTTTTACCTAACATATTCTTATTCCTCATAAAATTATGATGTAGAAAAACCACATGAGATAAACTTTTTTTCCTTCCACACTTGAAAGCTATTTCGTACCATTGGTCTAGGCACATATCAGTCACATATTGACTCAACCCCCCCGCACCCCACCCCCCCCCCCCCACCCCCCATGGTTTGCCACCCTTGCCACCCCAAAACTGCATTTTGCCACCTCACAGACCTCCACAAGACCTTTTACTATCCTGAAACTTTCTTTCTGGATTGAACAATACTTACGTCTTAATTATGGTATTTTTGTATTATTTTCACAAATTTTCACTGTATTTTTTTCCTTAATAAGGGGGTCATTTAGTGACCCCCCCTACAAGTTATTTACCCTCGTATCATTCTTAACTCAGTACAAAAAAAAATAATATATTAATACTCGGAATACTCTTAATGTTCTTCGGGTCATTACAATTTACATGTCATATATTTATTTATCTTCCATATTACCATAATTATATTTTTCTTATGTTTTTTGAACCCCCCCGGAATAACCCCCTATATTGAGGATGCGTTCAGGATTCGGTCGTCCTTTTACCTAACATAGTCTTATTCCCATAAAATTCTGATCTAGCAAAACCAATGAGATACAACTTTCCTTCCAGGTGATACCTTGCTCATTTTTTAGCCAGGACTACTTCTCCTCCTCCTTCTTAAGACGCTTTGCTTTTTTATCTTCTTCTGCCAATGCTTTGTCCTATAACTAGTCAAAAGCGGTCAGAGAAACAATGACCCAGCTAGCTACACCAGGGGTTGTTGTTGTTTGTTTGTTGTAATAGTTTGACCTTTGACTTCTCGTAGGGGTCACGTGGTCCGATTAAAGGGGGGAATCGGTCCGGAAACTCTAAAATGCATCTTTTGCCACAGAATAAATGCTTTGACCACCAGATGTTTGGTACAGAAAGAACCAATGAACCAAGACCCTTCTAGGGTTTGTACCCAGATTGGGGTAAAAGGTCACATGGGCCCGATTTTATTAATTTTAGGGGCATTCGTCGGAACTCTTTTTTTTATTAAAATGCATCTTATGTGAATCGACCATTAGTTGGTTGTTCTAAGGATTGTACACAGAATTTTGATTCAAAGGTCATTGAAGGGGTCACTTCTGGTCTGAATGTGACATATCTTCAAAATTCATATAGCTAAATTCAAAAGTTAGCATGGTAACGTGACGCATGCATATGAAGCAGTGGAGACCCTTCACCAAAAGTGTGCTGTGCTAAACATGGAGGTCAAAGGTCACTAAAGGGGTAATTCCAGTCTACGTGAAACATCTTCAAAAACTCATAGCTGCTACTATATGCAAGGTAGCGTGGTCACGTTAAAATCATGCATATGAAAGACGCTGAGACATTCACCAACATTGTGCCAAACATGGGGGTCAAAGGTCATTATTATTTTTAAGGGGAAAACTCCGGTTTAATGTGAAAAATCTTCAAAAAAAATCATAGCATGCTATTATGCCCAACTTTGCATGGTCACAGGACTTAGGGATAAGAAAACAGCTTTTTGCGTAAGACCCTTCACAAAATTTGTGCTTCTAGCATGGGGGGGGGTTTTAATGAATTAAAGGGCGGGGAATTTTTGCATGGCATGCATGCTCTGCATGCCAAATGCGAATATACCTGTGTTTGCTAAACACAACTGTGGCGTCTAGTTCTTCTTTTTGTCGTGTCCACAAGTAGTTGTGGCTTGTGGTGGTGTCAGGATTTATTCATATGAAAGCCTTTGATTTTGTGCATAAGTTAAACCCATCATTATGAAAACTGTTTTATTCTAATCAAGATAAACAATTTTGTGATCACACTTGTCAAAAATTTGAAATTTGACCAACTTCATGGAAAGACCCATATGGAAAAAATGTTTATTTCCTGGGAATCCAGCTGCCAAATTTTCCAAAATGTATGTGTTTTTGTGTACAGAAGGTGTAATTTCCCTCCAAATTCCATTATTTCCCTTCAAATACCAAAATTTCATTGGAAGGAGCTTACCAAATTCCCCACTTTTTCATGCCATACCCATATACTTGTGTTACAGTACCTTTTGGGCTATTCACTCAGTGCTTTTGACCTAAAGTATAAAATTTTGATTTTTTTTTTAGAGCCAATCAAATCTGCACACAAGAATAGGCTCACATACAACTCAGTTATTGGGAGGGTGGTAATCACAGTGCAATTGTAATGGTAGTATTTTATTTTTATCTTTGTTTAAATGTTTATCACTATATTTTAATGTATCTTCATGAAATGTAAATATCATGCAATTCATGAAATGAAAAATACAAGGCTGGAAAATGTCCTCTCTTAAATTTCTTCCCTGGTGAGCTTGCAGTTTACCACAGCAACACTGATGGTGCAAAATTTTATGAAACCATTTCTACTAGTAGGGCTGTGACACATACAACTAAATACATGTTTACCCGGTACCCGCCCGACCTCGGATCACATCCCTAGTTACTAGTCCCAAACACCTTTTCCTGTGAAAATTGTACTTGTGGGATTTTTCCAATAAAAAAAAGACACTATGAGTTAGTAAAATCTCAATTCCCTTGGCACAGTTCAGGAGCTTTCATTCACAAATGTATTTAGAAAATACACCCCATGGTTTTGGGGTATGATATGATACCCAGATCACACAAGGTCAGTTCATGTCAATGTATGTACAAGTAAAACCCGCTGAACTGTGTCCTTGGTGGATGAGCATATTGTAACTGATAGTGAGAGTAACTTATTTTGTCTCTACTTTCTACAGTGCATGCTAGTCAAGAACTCTTCTTTCCTGGTAATTGATGTGTAGACAAAATGGAGACCAGCACCGAACATCCAGAAAATGTTGCAAGTGAAAAATCTGAAGAGAAAGCTCCCGATGCAGAAACAGCTGGAGGAGATGTGACTACCTCAGAAGTGGGGGAGGAGACAGGAGGTGGTGATGCTGCCTCATCAGCATCTCAAGAAACCCCAACTGTTGAGGGTCAAGGTTCAGAGGTCAGTGATGAGCAAGAAGACACCACTGCTGCTGCTGAACCGTCTAGGTGAGTCGGAGCTCAACGAATCACCCATTACCCAGACACTGATAAATTCTCCAGGACATCCAAAAGATGGTAGATGTTTCATATAGAAGTCCCATGGATGCGCTGCTGCACAACATCATACAGTCAGTGCATGACAGAATCAATTGTAATGTACCTCATTTGCATCCATGGAACATCTATATGAAACGTCTACCCAGAAGATTACACAATATTTTAAAGAAGAGTGAATTAAGTCCAATTTAATCTTTCTATAGCTATTTTCTCCAAGAAAAGGCAAAAATAGCCTTTTATGTAGTGCCCTCAGTTTTTGACCTGACCTTTAATTGTGACCATATTTGGAAGGTAACCTCACACGGCCGATTCTTCATCCGTGGTATCCTTACGGCGCTACACCATGTCTATAACCAACCGGCGGCGCTAACTTGCACCTTACACACAGGGCTAATTGCGAGGCGGTAGCTGCAACATAGGGGCTTTACAAGTCAACACAATATTAGGTTAATAGACAGTACTTTGGCTAATCTGCTTTACCTACCCCAATGGCTTACCCTGTATTGCCCCCTAGGGTGAGAAGGACTGGATGTTGAGAAGACAAGTACCGGGAAGTAGACAACGCAGCTACAACGTAGCTACTCCGTGATTACCACGACGCCATTTTGAGAGAGTGGATGAAAATTTCAATGAATGAGGGCGCTATACACTTGGGCTCCTTTTAGCATTTTTTGGAACGTTTTTTAGGAAAATCATTACGAAATTCAAATCGGGCATCATCACAAACCCCTAATATTCCTGACATCGTAATAAAAAATTCAAATATATGCCAAAATATCAAAAAAACAAAATTGTGCCATGAAATACCAGCAGGCGCTGAGAGCCGGTGTAACCACAAACCACGATCAGCTACTCCACAACGGGATACAGACCGCTGTGTGACACTATCCGTCTATGTTCAAAATACACGGAATCCTGGCCGTCGAGTGTGTACTCTAGTGGTAGGTAATCCATGTCTACTCGTTAGTAGCTGTTTGGTAAACTACCATGCATAAATTGGCCGTGTAGATTAATACATTTACACAAAGAAAATCTGTGACCCAGATAGGAACCAATGAAATCGTATAGATTCCCACTGCTGCTGGTAAGAATTACTGGTTCATACGAGGAAGGCAAACATAAGAGGCGCTACATAAATGTCATAAAAGTAGCATGTGTGAAGATTAAATTTGACTCGTATCTGAACGCTTCTATGAGATTTTGGCCCGAAATTATGCTCCAGGACCATGTAATCTGGAGAAATATTCTTAGATGTCAAATCTTAATGTACATGCTCCAGGACCATATGGCAAATATAATCCTGGAGCAGTATTTGACTTAGAATATTCTCCACTGCTCAGGGATCATATTCAGCATATTCAAATATGCCCCTGGACCATATTTTTGTGTCGCCTGCCTTAAGGCAGGAAGAAACATAGGGATCACTTTGTCCCCTGTAGTCTGTTGTTGATGTCTGTTGTTGTTGATGTCTGTTGATGTCTGTTGTTGTTGTTGTGAAAAAGGGTTAACATTTGCTTGTTATATCCGCATACTTTGATGGATTTAAACCAAACTTCAGTCGTAGATGCAACATGGGATCCCGCATTTGCTGATGAGGTCAAAGGTCACATACCAAGGTCAAAGGTCGTGAGGTAAAGTTGTAAGATAGGCTGAAAATGTAAAATTGACCTAAATTGAAAAGTTGAAGTTCAATTGGAACCAAACTTGAATCATAGGTGCACCATTGGGTCCCTCATTTGTTAATGAGGTCAAAGGTCACATGCCAAGGTCAAAGGTCAAATGAGACCTATCATTACAAACCGCGACGGCAGGCGACACATGCAGTCAAAAGTATTTTTTATTTATGCTCCAGGACCATATGGCAAATATGGTCCTGGACCATATTTGACTTAAAATATTTTTCCAGATTATTTATGCTCCAGGACCATATGGTCCAGGACTATATGGTCCTGGAGCATAATTTTGGGCCAAAATCTCATAGAAGCTATCTGACCCAGTGCCATGTATACTCTATTCGATGTCAAGTTTCAGGGTGAATTCACTCTATGTGTTAAGGCCTCCCACACGCACCCAAGCATACAAAAAGGCGGCACAATCGCAACGCCGGAGAATGCATAGTCACATCATGACATCGCCCTCAAACTCGAGACAGAAAAGGTTTTGCCTTGGAAGTACCGTACTTAGAGAATAAAGGTATGATTTTGGGAACCGGTACTCTCTTTACGACGAATTGAACCCAAGGCGATACCATTATTTTAAGTGGAAGAAGGAGGCCGGAGGCCGAGTTCTTCCACGCAAAAAATAATGGTGTCGCCGTGTTCAATTCGTCGTAAAGAGAGTACCGGTTCCCAAAATCATACCTTTATTCTCATTCTTAAACATCTTTATCATTTAAGGTCATCTTTAACCCAATTTCGCGATGCTTTACGGCTTAAATACAACAAGAAAGGACTGCAACCACCCAGTGACAACAATCGAACAACCCGTTGAACGCAACGATCATACGCAACGAGACGCAACGTAGGCGGCGCGCGCGCAAGTAGCAAAACGCTGTATGACGCGAGCGCTTCAACCTAAAAATAACTTCAATACGCAGCGCGTACTACCTGGGTTCAATTAAACGAATTAAACCCGGGCATCAACCAATGAAATTGCTTACATTTTCACAGATGTTTAAGAATGCCTGGCATTCTCTAGCATACAGGATAATATTATTCATTTTTAACCAAGTTTTTGTCCAATCATCTTGGAGGTCTGCTGAACACTACCTGCCTTTCATAAGAGTCTCAGAAGACATTTCTGATTGGCTTATTATAATTACATCATACATTCCCTACAAGCCATATGAACAGCTGTTGGAGGACATTAAAGGTGCAACAAGAGATTTCACATATCAGGCGTCCCTAAAAAATCGAAAGTACTGATTTTTGCCCTGATGTAAAGCTTCTATCAAAAATAACCCCATCTGGAAGGATTAAGCTGAGAAATATTTCTTTGGTACAAAAAATTTGAATTTTCTAATTTCGTATAGGAGCAAATACGAAATTCAGCCTATGTTTTATATTGAAGTATAACCAAATCAGAATCACCGTTTTCCTCTCTTTTAAGGCTTTTCTGTAGCCAAATACAAAGTAAGAAATCTATTGAGTGTCTAGTCTATACGAAATTACTATTATGACATAATATTTGGGTGCTTCAAAAATCTCTTGTTGCACCTTTAAGAGCTCTTACTATAGATGTTCTAGAAGTCCTCCGATTTTCTTTGGCTGATTTGCCATTGAAAAAACAATGTCACAAAAAGATGTGCATTCCAGCATAATAATAGAAATAATAAATGACATTTATATAGCACCTTAACAAATGAATGATCAAAGAGCATAAAACTTGTCAGCTCCAAATCTCCAATTTGGCCCCAATTACAGCTCCCAATTCTGTAAAATTGTTTTAAAAATCAGTTCCAAAGACCTTAACCTGAAAATTAAGTTCTCTTGCCCCCCCCCCCAAAAAAAATTGGTGCATCATGCCACACATCCCTACCCAAACCAAAATGACCCCACCCCCCAGGGGCACTACCACCTATGATGCAGTCGATCTGATTACCTCATTACAGGACACTCCGGTCCCGGGTTAATAGACCTCTTCATCCACAATCCACCAATCACAAACTGGTGAAGGGAGTGCGTAGCACGATGTGCTGGTTCACACCAATCACCATGCCACTTTCAATAGATGCAGCTCATTAAACGCAAAGTTCACCGTATGGTCGCTTATGCAATCAAATCACCAGAACTTGTTTTGTTGATGTTTTGATTTTGGGAGGTGGTAATACATTTTCCTGTATATTTCATAAAAATATTCCTGTAAATGCCTTTCATTTTAAAAATTCCTTTGGCAAAGTGGATTTTCTAAGGTGGGGACATATGGACCTCCATTTGTCTAGCAATGGGCGTACTGGGGACCTTGTCAACATAAGTGTTTACAATACACAGCCATTTGATTGCTTTTCTGTTTTACTAACCATTTCAGTGAACTCCCTGGAGAGAGCACAGTGGCAGAAGATGCTAGAGAAGAACCTGAAGACAGTGAAGATAAAGATCTAGACAAGGGAGAATCAGCATCAGAGAAGACAGATGTCAAGGGTGATGCTGAAGATGAAGATTCTGCTGAGAAGCAAGATGTACCAGAAGTTACAACAGATGCACCCACTGACCCTGCGCAAGTGCCTGATGAAAAATTGCTAGAAGATGTAGAAGAAACGTCTCAAGAAGGTGTGGATGAAAAACTACTGGATGAGACTGATGAAAAATCACAGGAAGAGGACAGGACTGAGACAAGTGTGACAGAAGCACTTGAATCAGGCACATCAAAAGAAGTTGGTGAGGACTTGGAATTGAAGCCAGATGAAGAAGTACCTGATAAGGCACCAGAAGACAGTGAAGAAAAGAATAACACACAGAGTGAGGCTGAAGAAGAAACAAAGAGTGAAGAACAAGACGATGGTGATACAGGTAAAGATGATGAAGTTAATTTACTCTCAGATGTTGAGGAAGAAACGGACAAGCCTACTGAAGATGAAACTGTACCAGTTGAAAAAGATTCTTTGAAAGAAGATCAGCAAATGGAAGGAGGACAGGATATTTCTAAGGAAGAAACTGACAGTAAACCGACAGAAAATGAACCAGCAGGTGATGAGGATACACTTCTGAAAGAAGATAAACAAACACCAGGAGAAGAAACTACCGAAGATATTACAGCTGCAGAGGAAGATGCCCTTCTTAAAGATACAGAGGAGGGTGGAGAGGAGAAGATGGAAGATGAAGCTATGGAGGTGGAAGAATCTACTGGAAGCCAGGTAGATGGGGATAAGCAGGAAGATGATGTTGAGAGTATGGAAGTAGATGACGACCCAAAGGATGTACCAGGTGATGTTGAGATGCAATCGGAACCCGGTTCTGTCACGCAAGAAACTGAAAAGGATGGGGAGAAGGAAACTGAGATGGAGTCTGAAAGCAAGCCTGAAGAAGAAACCAAACAAGAAGAAAAAAGTGAAGAACCCAAACATGATGATGATGATGATGATAGTAAAAGAGATGACCACACAAAAGAGTCAACAGATGATGAAAAATCAGCAGCTGTTGCTGAAGATACTGCATCAGCTGTTACAGAAGATACCACATCAGCTGATGTTGCTGATGATTCCACATCAGCTGATACTGCTAAAGACTCTACATCAGTTGCTGGTGCTGACGATTCAGCATCGGCTGATGTTGTTGATGATTCCACTGTTGATAAAAGTAATGACACTGTAAGTGAACCCATGCAACAGTCAACTGAAATGGACGAAAGTGGTAAAGACAAAGAAAGTGTGCCTGACCAAAAAGACGAACAAGACAAAACAGGTGCTAGTGAGTCATCTGTAGAAACCCAGGAGAAAAGTCAAACAGAAAAGACACCTGAAGAAGATGAAGATAAGTTGCTAGAAGCTACTGATGAAGAAAAGAATGAAAAGGCATCTGATGAACAAAAAGCAGAAGGAGATAGTCAAGATGATAAGCTCCTTGAAGCTGATGATAAAGAGAAGAGTGAAGGAGATAGTCAAGATGATAAACTTCTTGAAGATGATGATAAAGAGAAGAGTGAAAAAGCAACTGATGATCAAAAAGAAACTGACAAAGCAGAAACTGATAAGGCAAAAACTGACGAAGATGTCAAAGCATCGACTGATGTGTCAGAAGAGAAAACAAAAGACTCCGATGCTTCAGCGGAGAAAACCCAAGATGAAATATCGGAGGATAAAACAGCCGACTCAAAAACTGAAGACAGTTCAAGAGACGAACCACAAGCATCGGAGGATGCTGACTCTGGGAGTGGTTCTTTAGACACTAGTAAGAGTCCAGTGACGGCAGGAGGAGAGAAGAAGGCTGTTAAGAAGGCCAAGATTGGCTTTAGCCTTGGAAACATTGTGTCACAGTTGAAGAAGAGAGCTGAAAAGGTAAGAAGTTATATCAACCCTAACAGCATAGTTGCAGTGCACATTTTAAAATCGCTAAATTGTCAAAAAGCATTGTTGTTTTTAGATTAGGAAACTAAAATGTGTGTATCCTTCAAAAGCGTACAAAAAAAATTGCGTCATTCGTATCCTAGCTGTGAAACGAATGGATTTAGCCTACTTTAGCTCTATTTTTTTTTTCATATTGCTTTGCAAATGTGTAGTTTTTGTAATTGAAAATCTATACTGACACTCTGTCATGTCAATAATCAAATGAAGCATTCTAAAATAAGATTTTCTTATAGTGTAAATAATTACTTAGCGTGTAATACTCAGGGTAATACTGTATTAAATGTGATTGTGAATACCATGCACCACTTGAGATTTCACCGTAAATTTCATTGATGGTGTGAAATAATTCCCAGCTTGCAGCGGGGGACCGTTCATTTCCAACGTTGCCTTCCGTAATTACAAGACGGTGGGATGTTGACTTCCAGTAGTCTCACGGTTCCATACGTAGCGCTATAGAAATTTTGCGAGGAAATGAAAATTTGAGCAAGAGTTCAGTATTAATAGGGGTTGTTTCATTTGCTAATGGTGCCTTTCAAACTTTATTTTTTTTTTTATAACAAGATAAAGAGATAATTATACTTCCAGGTGTGAATTCACACGCTTCGCCAAGCCCAAGGGTGCCAAATTTGTGCTGTTAAATGTATTTGATTATTGATTCTCTTTAAAGCAAGTGCATTTCTGATAAGATATATATTTAGAAAGAAATCAAAATCCCAAACCTGATAATTTTTGATATTTTGTTTTCCAAAGACTCGCTTCCTCTGAACTTAAAGTCTATGCTGTGCATGTGGGCATGATGCCATGAATGATATAAGGACTGAATCTGAGAACTGAGTCCAGCTTTGATTGATTAGACACCCAAAAATACTCTGAAAAGATCATTCCAAAAGCTAAGAAAAAATCCCATATTGAGATCATTTGGTAGTGTACGTATGATGTTTATGCAGCAATGGACTTCAATTTTTATTTGTTTTTATGATCATTCATAATCGTAGTCAGAATTAGATGTAGGTACGATACTGTTCACTGTTCCCCTTGCAAAAGCAAAAAGGCTTAGGGTGGGTTATGTCTTTTTGGTATAAGGGTGTTTTCATACAAAGGGTGGTCTGAAACACCACTGCATTCTATGTTAAACACCATGTTATAATTTCACAAGAAATTCCTATATTTGACCTGGCATGACAAAATGAGTGAAAATTGCTGCAGTTTCTTTGTTTGATCCACCTTTGTGCAAGACATTAGTGAAATTTCTTGGTATAACACTAACAAGGCTCCAGACCACAAAATACCACACAATGTGGTATATTGTGGTATATGATAGTTACAAAATCTACAATATTTTGTGGTAGTTTGTGGTATGTGATCTTATCATTGACTTATAAAGTGTGGTACATCCACGTACATCCCGCACCCACCCCGCGCCACGTAAGCCTATAACTCCAAGGTTCCCCTGGGCCCGCAATTTCTCTCAGCGGCCCTGTACTTTGTGGCCTATGGCACAGTTTGTTGTTTATTACTGTGGTATGTTGTGGTATATGATGAGTAACTCTAATTTGGTATAGTTATGATTTATCTAACTACTAAGCATATACCACAATCAAATTTTGTGGTAGTTTGTGGTCTATGGAAACTTGCAAATATGATGAAAGTTGTGGTATATTGTGATCTGTGGTAAGTCCTCACAATATACATAACTGTGAACATATAGTAAATGTGCTACAGGAGCCCCAAATACCACAAAGTAGCAGAATGGTAGCACAGTGTGGCATTTTGTGGTATTTGGGAGTGTTAAATATAATAATACTTTGGTCAGAATATTGGAACTTGGGGGAGATGTAACATACACTACCTTGATTGCTTGTACGCTGTCAAATTGAAGATGAATTTTAAAAAATATTATCAGACAGGCCATAATGTTAAAATAAGAAATTCTCTTTTACCATCAATATATCAACTTGACCAGCAAAGTAATCCCCTAAGTAATTGCCTAAGTTATGAATCTGGCTGCACTGGTTAACTTTTACAATTTCTTATAACCCTTTTGCCGCTAGGCAATTCTGTATAAGTAAAAACACATAAGTCAGTGGCTTTTGAGATGACTTCCCAAATATTTGCAGGTCATTTGGGAAGCCATTTAAATAAAAACAACCAACAAAGACTAGGCTTGTTTAGACTCATTTAAATGCATATTGCACACTGATTCTGAATATGTCCATGAGCAAAAATAATTTTTGAGAATGTTTATAGCATAAGGAGAGGAATTTAGTATGTGCCACCACCCTATGAATTTGACAGCCTCAAAGAATAAGGAGTTGGTGGCAGAATCTAAATTCATTCCCCCAAAGGACCAAAATTGAAAATATAATCTCTATCCCGATATACGCCGGCTCTTGCCTTCAAGTGGTGAAGCTTCAAAATAATTCTTGTACAGGATGAAGCTATGGAAGGTGTCCAAGAAGAGAAGCTACTACATCTGCCAACTAGTGAGAAAGAGAAAGAAAAGGAAAAAAGAAGCAGAACTCCCGTATGCTGAAAGACAGACTCCCCTAAGAGGGAGTATTATATTCCCAGCTCAAATATTGGAATAGGCATGTACTTGGCAGGGGTGTCATTCTGCAGGTTTTCCTGATTTGCAGGATTGTTGTGGGCCGCCAGCTATAGCTGCAGGACCACTGGCAATCCGTTGTGCGTGTGTAGATGTGTGTGTATGGGTGTTTGTGTGGAGTGTGTGTCAACAAAATTGTTACGTTTTTTTAAAATTGACATCAATTGAAGTTTAAATTCCATTTGAACCAAACTTCGGGCATAGGTGCACAAGGGGATCCCTCATATGTGATGAGGTTCAAAGGGGGTGGTCAGTTGAAGGTCAAAGGTCATTGGGTCAAGTGAAGGGAAATGGGCTAAAAATGTATAAATTGATATAATTTGAAAACTTGAAGTCATTGGAACCAAACTTTGTCATAGGTGCACCATGCACGAATCCCTATATGTTGATGAGATCAAAGGTCCGTGCTAGGGTCAAAGAGTCATGGGGCCGGCCCACCAGCTATATTCGTTGAATATAGCGACCGCGCGAAAGAAGAGACCCCGAAATTCTAGTTTATTTTCAAATTACTACAACGTTAGTTAAATTTCAGAATGATTCTAAGCATTTTATGGTGTTTTTCAGGATTTTTTTTTTACAAAACCAAAATACTGAATCACACCCCTACTGTGGTAAATTGAGCATTCCAAATTCATTCTTCAAAAGAACAGTTTATCAATTTGTGCATACGGTGCGGCTTAGAGTTTTACCATTGCCAGTCCAATTTTGACCAGCAGCAACTCAACCAAAGACACTCTGTGATGGATGGAAAGAAAAACATTTCAATGCTTCTTCCAAACCCAACATCTGTATCAAGTCCTCAGTCTTCTCTCTATCTATCAACTTCACACCACACATTGCTCTCGTCATTGCTTTCTCTGTCCTCCTCAAAATCCCCATCTCATTTTCACTCAGACACCACGTCTCACTCTCATACAGCATCGCCGATCTCACACAAATCTTATACACCATTCCTTTCATCTCCAAAGGATATCTTTTCCCTTGCAACAACTCCCCACATTCCCTAAACTTCACCCACCTATACCTCACTCTAGCTGTCACAGCCACCTCACATCCACCACCCCCACTAACCTTATCCTCCAGGTATGTGAACTCCTTCACTGATTCCACCTCATCACACAACTTTTCCACCTGTTCCATCTCTCGCATCTTCCACGCACAAAATCTCTTGCCAAACTTGGGGGGTCACTCTCTTCATCTTTGTGCATCTCCCATGGGTCCATCCATTTCCCACATTATTCACACCACACTGAATTTCTTTTGATACCAAGTCAAAGATCTTGTTTTCACCAAAAATGCTGTTACGTCTCTGCGTTACTGACCCCTCGATGTATATAGTACTCTACTCCAATATGTCTAAATTTTATTCTAGCACAGCTGTTTGAAAGTCTCATTTAATGTGATAAAACCAGAATAAAGACAAAAAAATATCAATAGCAACAGTTTTTACAACTGATTTTGATTACTTATTACACTAACTACATCATGTGTAAATTTTTTGAAATTTAATTGCAGGCAAAAATGAATTTTCTTAAAAATTTTGTTTTATACAGATCTCTATATATGGAGAATGGGCATATTGAGGGTGCTATAAAATCATGACCTCTTTCGGCCTATATGGCAAGATTCCCACAACAGACCCTATGCAATAGGACGTCACGTTTGGCGTTTAACATAAAATCACCCTTGCCCTACGATTGAAATACCAAGAGTATAATAGATCACCTGTACAACTTGAGCATCTCTGGAATTCAATAACAGGTGGATGTATTGTAGTCAAGTAATGTGGCTCTCTTGCTCTACAGCATGGCTACCTATTGCATAGGGTATATAGATTTTTCTGATTTTTACAAGGGTAACAGTTCTTGCATGTCCCTATTTATATCAGTTATCAAAATTGTGTCACCACTGCTTTAAATTTTTTTTCTAAGATCATTTGCATGAGTCAAACCAGCTGTGTAGAGCTTTGTTTAGTGCTCTCTCATAATGTCTCAATTTATTCATGTCCGTCTCTAACCACAGAACAAAAAGAAGCAAGCAAAGAAATGAAAAATCAAAGGAAGCGACATCGCCAACAAGGAAACGCCTCCTTCTGATCCTCCCGGAGGAAACCGAACAAGCCCAGTGCACAACCCATAACAAAAGCAAAAGATGGCAAAAGATGAGGACGACGATGATATTGTTGAAATCGAGGGACCTAGGTAAGTAGAACCCCCTGTTCTACTGAAATTTTAAATTTAGTCTTGACTCAGTTAAAGCCGTAGTTAACCACACTTCAAGCAGACTTGCCTTAACCACCCGCTGAGGTCTACACCCTTTCTTACAGTATCTCTTGATTGTCCTTACATGATATATCTGGAATTAGACCGTTGAGTAACCCAATCAAATAGTACCTGCCATATTCCGGTACAAACATTTAAGGTTTTCCTTACCATGTTTCTGATTGGGTTATTTCGTGTATCTAGCCTATAGTCACCAATCAATCGGCTCGGTAGACCCCTCAAGGGGGGGGGTTTAATTTGTCCTGTTTCAGGTTTATACCATTGAAATTGCTTTTAATGAACTAAAACTCCTTAACATGGTTTAGCCGTAGGTGATTGCAGTATCTTGAAATAGCAATTTTTGCAACTAAAATGTGCATCCCCATCTTGAGTAGCTTTTTTGTACCGGTAAATGTCATTTTTCACTTTGGAATCATTTTCCATTGCTCTAAGGGAAAAGGAATCAATTTCAAATGAATAAGAAGTAAGAGTAGTAAAACCCAAGTTTTAAATCCGTTTTGTCCCCGTGAACGAGGGTGGCTTGATTCACCTCACATTGCAGCACCGCCCTTACTCCCTCCGTCCACTTCACCCGCTTCAGCATCCTCCACCCTCACCCAACCCTCTCTCTCCTCCTCCACTTGCTTCTCCAATTTCTTCTTTCGCAGTCCGCTCCTCCTCAAACCTCCCACCCCCCCCTCAACTCAAAAGCCCTTCTCAAAAGCCCGTCATTCTCCTCAGCATGTGCCCATACCAACGTACACTATCTGCCCCTTCGCCAAATGAAAATGTATCCGTTCACCTTGTTGTGGCAGTGTGAAATTCCACAGAATTGAGACTCAACTCAGCAGTAACACAGTGCATTTTGCGATGCTGACTTTATGCACACTTGTGGCATAGCTGCGATGGCCAGTCTCTTTGCACATCACTTTGGCTTCCATGTGAGATTAACAAATTTATCGTGGAATTTTGATATTTAAGAACATTATGATCAAATGATCAAAATGATATCAGGAAAAATCCTACATATTATAATAACTATATAAAAACACAAAAAAACACCATAAAATTAAAAATATAAAAAAAGTCTGAGATTTGGAAAGCCCACTTGACACCCTATAGACAAATCCGACGAGCAACAATGTTTTTAAATAATCACTACTAACTGGGGGCGCATCCACCCAAACCTTTTCCAACTTCCTACCACGCTTGATTATGGTACAACTCAAAATTCACACTCAATCTGCACATTTTGGTAATTCAATCAAGCAGGGTGTTTTCCCCCCCTCCCCCCCCCACCCCCAGTATGTGTTGGAATGTGCAAAATCATATTGGTGTATCCAGTTGTGTCCAACCTGCGGCCCGCGTGCCATTTGCGGCCCGCTAAGAGTTCGTATGCGTCCCGCGAGGTACTTCCCAGAAAAAATAAAATGTTTAATATCTGAAATTAATTTGATAATAAAGATTAAGTTGAATTATTTTATTTCCTCATCTGAAACCAAAATTTTCTGAATTGTGGGAAATTAGTCCAATTTCCTCAAACTGAAACCAACTGTTTACAAATTTGCTAAAAGGGTAACCATTCCTTCGGAAAATTGAAAATTTTTGTTAAATTGGCTCAAAATCTGCATCTCTGGTGTAGCTTAATGCATGTGGGTAGCTATGGGTTCCCCTTTTTCAGAAAATAAATTGGTATAGTCATGGGATCCTACTTCCAGACTCCGTAGGCAGGTCATAAACAACTCCCCGCCCCCCTAATTACTTGCTTGCGGACCGCAATAGTCGTGGATTCAATCGATGTGGCTCCTGTGTCAAAAAGGTTGAACACCCCGGTGTAATGCAGACTTACAGACAAGAATGAATTTTGATTCCCAGCCATATTGCACATCCAGAGCTAGTCTGTTATTTGGCTAGACTCCATATGTTCCCCTTCAAAATTCTCATGTCCAACAAATTCTTTTTTATCTTTGGCCTTAGGGTTCGGGTTTTAGTTTGTGTTAGGAAGTAATGAAAGAATGTT
The DNA here is from genome assembly GCA_023653785.1 of Ophioderma brevispina. NCBI lineage: Eukaryota > Metazoa > Echinodermata > Ophiuroidea > Amphilepidida > Ophiodermatidae > Ophioderma > Ophioderma brevispina. The sequence goes on from JAMKCH010011664.1 coordinate 18,049, forward strand.
TCCTGTAGAAGTTTAAAAGAGGACGGGCTTACCTTATAGAAAACTCTTTGCCTTTCTATTATTTTGAATATTTTTGAGCACAGATACCAAATATTTATGCATCTGTGGCACGCCCTGATAGAAAGAAGGGCGCCCACTGTGACGATTTAGCGCATAGCCGCCAACACTGACAATACCAAAAAAATAATATGGGCATTTTCGGTATGCACTCGTCCAAGCAATACTCTGTTGTATTTAGTTTGAAGCCATTTTAAAAACTATTTTGTCAAGTCAGCTTCTGCATTAATAATAATAAATATTGGATGGATTTTTTTCCCCTGATTAACAGAAAAATCGCCATCGCCAAGAAAATATCAGGGGTCTTCGACCGCCCGATATTGGATCTAGCTTTAGGGCGATATTTCTGTGATCAAACCTCAGCCATCCAAATGATATAATTATCCCCCCAACCACCATGAAAAATGTTAGAATATCTGTCATTTCAATTACAGTTGTGGTTATTCTTCCAGAAAGAAAACATTTAAAAGTATTCTCCCTCCTTACCCAGATATTCACAAACTGTGATTCTTGTTTTCAAACAGCAATGAGAACGAGGGTCAGATGAAGAACTATGCCACGGATACCATGAACGGAGTTGCTGCGGAATGTTTGGATTTGATAAAGTGGACCAGCAGGAGACACAGGCTTTGAAACTCGGTGATAAGTTTTCAGCCCAAAGCCCCCCCCCCCTCACAACGCAGTCTGTGTCCAAGGGAGGTTGTGCCTCAATTTCAAAGTCAGAACAAGGCATGTATGCGCAGGTTCATGAACTATAGTTAGTCAACACATACACCCTTCTTAAGTAGTCTTCACGAATCCAAGCAATTCCCGATTAACATCTCGCTTGGTGCACCCCCAAGACAAAAAGCAAAAAAATCTGAATAATAGCGAGGTGGTGTATGAAGTCCCATGTAAAGGTTGTGATTTAAAAAACATGTGGGTTTAGACAGGCAGGCAACTTGGGGTAAGGATCAAAGAATATCAAGAATCTTAAAGGGCATGGGAGAAAAAGCACGGACAAGAAAATTTACCAGGGCAGCCAGAAATAATCAACTCTGAAATCCTCTAAATCGGCCATACTGACCACGTTGCACAACCAAAACCACCTCATGATTGGGAAGGTGTTTTAAAAATTCTTGACAGAGACTTTAATTCTAATTACATGCACGAGGGCCATTAGCTGTGTGCAGCTGCAGTTTCAAAAAAACCAGCCAAACTCAAACCTTGGGTTATACATTGAAATGCATTGAATAGGCAGTTACTGCTTTGTGATCAGTCAAGGGATGTGAAATACAGTATGTAGTAAAAGGGAACCAGGGACTACAATAATAAGTTTTTATATAGCCGCTTAATCCCCGTAAACGGGCTCAAATCGCAGTGACATTATATTACGCGCCTTCAACAAATCATCACAATCATTTCGATTCATCTAGGTGGGCTGCTCAAAGACATGCCTACAAGCCCACTACACACCTATCAGCACTTAGATTGTAATATCCCCATAGCAGCTCCCCAGTTTCCCTCGGGTCGACTAGGCAATTATGATTAAAGTTAGTCTGCCAGGGACACAAACACAGGAGTGGGGCTCGAAACTCACAAAGTAACCAGTCTAATGATCATGAGTCACTGCGGATTTTCACTAGACCTATGTGCTCTCACAAAGTAATGTGACTCTTATGTTAAAAGCAGATCAACGCAAATGACAACTGCCATTTATATTGATGGTGTAATATTGTATTACACGGCCTCTGGATGTCGACTTTTTCCCATGATGCATCTGGGAAAACATTGCTCTCTTGAGGTAATCGCTGATGGAGCACCCTATTGTGAAAGGTGTGACTATCGGCAATTTTATTGCGTTGATGTGCACATAGCTACACGGCCAGATTCTTACGCGAGTGGGATAGCCTATACGCAGCTATATCGTGTTACCATGGCAGCTATGCACAGTACACACTGGGCTAGTTGCGGGCAGTAGCTGTAAGATAGGGCTTGCAAAGTACACAGTTATTAGTTTGATAGAGTGATGGCTACTCTACAGCACCTACCCCAATGGCTAACCCTTAGGTTGCCCACTAGGTGGAGGAAGGTGGATATTGGTGTAGACAGTGTCGGAGTAGACACACAGCTACCACATATGTACCCTGCCGTTAGTATGCCACCATTATGTAGTGGAACAGGAATGAGATGCCATTACACTTTGGTCTGTTAGCATTTTTAAATAATTTTTATGGAAAATCATTACGAAATTTGAATCAATATCATCCAAAACCCCCATTCAAAATTCCACATTTCCCAGAAGTTTGACCAAAAAAATCTGAATAAGCTCTTATAAACTATAGAAAACTTCAAAACCACCTCCCCAACTTTAGAATAGGATTCTCATTATAACCCTAATATTTATAGAGTATGTAATGGTGTTCCTCAGCGGAAAAATTTTACATCATCATTTCTTGATTCCTCAGCAGCAAGTGGCCTCCCGCAACAACCTGTGGTTGTAACACAGTCACGACTCATCTCTGCAAAAGATGAATCTGCTGCCAAGGCCCAAGGTAAGAGTCATAAACTTTCGCCATACTGTAAAAGTGATAATATTCACGCGTGTAATTTTTCGCGTCAGCAAATTTTTTAATTTTTGCTTGTTTTGTTTTTAAATTCGCTCGTTTCAGCTATCTACATAGGACCTACAACACAAACTAAACCTTTTCGCGGGGTTTTTATTTGCGCAAAGATCAGAAGTGCGCGAAACATAATGTAGCTCGAAAATTTCCACTTTTACCAGTATGCATATATAACGGGAAATTTTGCGAGATTTTTGTTATTTTCACAAGGTTTTATTTTCATGTTGATTCAGATGTTTAAATATATTGGTGACACCCCATCGATTCAATGTGTAACCATTTGAAACTGTGACTTAAATAGACCGATAATTAAATAATTGTACAGAACGTAAATATTGTAAATGATAACATCGCTAAAATCCTGTTATACAGTTATCTTGCTATGTACACTCATGTCATTGGAAGCCTGAAGTGACATCGCGATGTGTCGTGAATTCTCACGATGTTTTTGACTGTGCGACTTTTTATGGGACGCATTATGCTGCGGTCCGAGGAGAGTATGACCATTTTCAGGTCTGATTAACTTGGAATTACCTAGCGAAATAACAATCGATTCGAAAGCTGTTAGGGCTGATATTTGTACCTCTGTAAAATTATAAAATGTACTTTTTGTTCGCTAGTACTGGACAGTTAATTAAATTGTTTTTAATCAAAATAAAATTATATATGCTTCAGTCGGATGCTGTGAACAAACAGGTATTTATGTCAAAGCTTAACTTTAAAAGCAATATTAGGCACATTTTGAAGGGAGCCCCCACTTTGTCAAAAATTTGGAGATGTTTACACGGGTTGCCATTGGTAACTGGCTAGTTAAACTAGACCTGTGAATGGTTAAGCCGGAAAAAGGTCTAGTGCACAAACGAAGGAATTTTGTACTAGAATAATTATTATCGGGCAATTCACCGATAATAAATTCAACGGCGGCTGGGATGGAAAAGGGCCTTCAATGTGAAATAGCAGGGAAATAGCGCCATGTACGTGTCATTAGTTGTTTTAATAGTTCGGGCAAAGTAAATTAGGAGGTTATGTTCTCGACGGTGGTTTTGGGTGGTGGCTTGGTGGCACATTTCATCAGGGGACGGACAGAAAAAGTAGCTTTCCAGCTCTGCCGGTCAAGGTCAATCGGTGTCCCAACTTTAATTACAAATCGCGTATTTTGTTGATAAATACGCATTTTTTTAAGCATTCTCTTTCCGCAGGTATAGTTTCTAGACAAGTACCAACGTAACTGTGCAAAATTTAAAATTTGAAAATTGGGGGCGCTCTTCAAAAATGTGCCAATATTGCGTATTACACAATGTGAAAAATGATTTTGTTTCATCACGTAATAGGTAAAATAAGAAGAATACTTGGGGTTATAGGCGTACCTCAACTCCTTTCCTCACTTTTTGTTGAAAGTAATTTCGTTTTACACACCAGCGTCCTCTTACCGCCAAATGGTACCTTGAGGACATCACAGCACTGCACTGCTGCGGTAGTGTGCTTTCAGTTGCACCCCACTGTCTTTATCAATTCGCAGTCTTGCTTTATTGGAGGCGAACAAAAATTAGTGTGTGTGAGCTATGTCGGTGATTGACTCACCCCACTGACGCACCACTCCAGTTCCATATAATAAAGATCTACCACACATGACGGTAGCCACGGTGAGAAAAGTATTGACATGACAGGTGCGCAGAATTTGGCTCTCGTGCCCATGGTACCAAAGGACCCCTGTCATTTCCTCTAAAAACACTTCTGAAGTATTACAACACAAACAACTGGCCAGAACCCACTGGCTTAAGAACTGCACATTAAATAACGCAACTTCAAATTTACGATTATGTCAAAATTAGGGTGGTGTATGGCTAGACTTTTCTCACAATTCCAAAGCTGAATTTCAGTTCTAAAAAACTTGCATACAAAATGCCATAGACGAGAGCAGTGGGTGATTGTGTAGTGCTGCAATGCAGCCTACCAAAAATTCGTTACTGCAATCACTTCAGTATTGGCAACCCAATGCAGCTACTGCAACAAAGTTAGAATTATTGTTAAATGGCGATTGTTGCCGCAGATGCAGTTTGTGGTGCATTCAGTGTTACAGTAGGCCAACTTTCCTGCAAACCTTCGCAAGTTTACTGCAACGTACTGCAACCCGTGTGACACTGGTGACCTGCAGTAAATCGCTTAGGAGTGCAGCGGAAGAGTGTGACGGAACCTTGGCAGTAATTACTGAAACAGCAAATGCAGTCATTTTAAGGGTAGATTGTACTTGCAATCCATACCCTAGGTTGAACATTTGCGCATGCCTCTCAAGTTGCAAGCGGTCGAGGGAAATGGTAAATTGTTCCAATGCGGACGGACCAGAGGAAAAAAGATTGTTTGAGTATATCGTAGTTTTAAGCATTTGTACTCAAGTGTTGCACAGAATCGCACACATCACGTATAATATAAACTGGGTTGTGTTGTCTTGCGCCTACATTATTCCATATCAGTTGCACTATTTGGTGGTAATCAAAGTATTATCGCTTGAAATAAGACCTTGCCCAGTGTCAAAATAGAAAGTCTCAAATGTTGTTACTTCAACCAGTATAGCAATTTGCAATTAGACCGGGTGTTATGCTGCTGCGTATTGGAGGTCATGTAGGGAGATGTACTTGCATCATATGTTTTGCTACATTTGCGCATTGCCTCTCAACGTTGATTCTCGTGGTATAATAAGCATCAAGGCTGTCAAATGAGATTTATTTCCGACAGAAAAATTAAGGGGTGTCTTCAAAATTCAACTACCGTTTGCTCGCCGTTTTCAACTAGCTCAAGTGGTGGAAACCAATTCTGTCGGGTCGGTGTGATGTCACAAATTAGAATTCTGCCGCCTGATTGGTCAATTACGGCTCTTCCAATTTACTCCCTGGAGTGAAACATTACCTTTGGAGTGAATGATGAAGTCAACAAAATCACGCTTGGCAGCAAAATTACTGAATGAAATTATTTCTTTTTACATAATATCATCAAAAAGTATATCCTGCTGCGGTATTCAAAAAAATCTTGAGATCAGATCAAAAATTGCTTAAATACGAGAAAACTTCCAGCACTCCATAGAGGGTCCATAATGCTAAGTTTTCACGCCGTCGCAGGGAGTGTGTGTTGGCCAAATTCAACAACTGTGACCGACAGAATTTCTATTCTTCTAAACAATGAAACGGTTCAGACGCTTTGACTGCCAATCAACTGGGCGGTTGAGTATTGAAGCTACCTCAAAGAAAAATTGATGCAACAGAAACAGAGATATTGATTGGCATAATGTGCCGTTGAATCACCATGTCAGCTTAGCAAACGGAATCGCACCTGAATCACGATCAGAGTAATCACTGCACAATCCTAAGGTACAGTTCAGTACTTCAGGGTTCGAGCCAGTAACCTAATCAGTTGCGATAATCAACCATGACAAGTGAATTTGTCTACGTCAGATGATAGTAAGCAAAAAGGTGTTTCTAGAAATTAGGAGAATTAAGGATAATCACGTTTACGCGTTCGGGTCAAAGGATAGGGTTAGGTTTAGGGATTGGGGTTAGTTTAGGGATAGGGTTGGGTTTAGGCACCTTAAAAGGAACTTAACATTTAAGTGAAACAATGAATTGAAACAATACATGCTAGTAATTCAAATCAGTAAAAAGCTTAAAGCTTTCTGTGATTATGTCCCTGAATCAGTGAAAATGGGAAGAGAGAGTGGCAAGAGGTTCGGTGGGGAGTGTGAAAGGATTTGAATGGCCAATCATTTGCTAAGTCCAAGAGAATGACCCATGGTCCAGTCAGTTGGCAAAACAAGACAGGTGTCTTTAGCTGAATGCGATCACACAACCTTGTTGCAAGATTCGGCATAATTATTTGTTTGTGTGTAATCTGTGGTTGCGACGGTGACTGGTTTTTGTTGTTGCTTGTGATTAATGGTGTTGGTGGGTTGTGATATGATACAGGGCGGATCCAGGATTAAAAAAACGTCAAAATATACCGGGGGCTGAAGGCTAGACATTGGCCAAAAATGGCTGATTGTGCAGATTTTGCAGAATTACCAAGGAGGCGCGCACCCCCTCCCTGGATACGCGCCTTATATAGGTCTAAGTTGGGGTTGTGATTGCACACTTAACCTATGGCGTGTATTATTTTTTAAAGAATTTATGCTGCACGTGCTGCCAAAACAGATGGTTTTACCCCCACTATTCATTTAGTTTGATGGCAGATGGGACAGTAAATGTCTTTTGTGTATACAATTGTAATAGCTATATTTGTAGTTTAATGGGTTGTCAACAATATCATCGGGATAATGGATCATTTATCTCCCCACCAAAGAGTCCTGTATCTCGGATAGAGTTTGATGACCCAGACACTATCTGGTTAATAAGTTGTGAATTGAGCTATTAACGAGTTCAACAAGACCCACTTTAAAAGTATAACACGAATCCGACGGGGAAGCCTTGAAAGGCTACACCCTCTACGTCGGCGCCATTACTGGGGGCATCCCGGCCAATCCAAGTACACCCAGTAACACAATGACGCCCATACGTGCTTTTAACGACCGAAATAATATCGCCCAGAATAATGATTAATAAGAAATGTTACAACCTACCTTTTTTGCCAATTGTTAACAAATTCACCGTTATTTCCATGGATTTAATCATTTAGGAAGGATGCTGTCAGGACTGGCCTAAACTGGAAATTCCAGGGCAAGTGTCTTACTGTTGTTTGTAAAAATGAAGTTTCTTGCCCACGTGCGTGCTGAGGAAAGTGTTAATTCGTTTTATGGTTAGAATACGTGTTAAAAATGGTAATATACGCGCGTGAGCAAATAAGTTTTCGTAAAATTTTCAAACACCAGACAAAAATAAAAGAACAATAGAATGTGATATTATTCGTGTACGTGGAACACTTGAATAGTTCCCAAAGACCGATCGTATTGCTGAAAAATGTGACATCTGCCGATGCGGTTGTTGGTGTTTTTAGAAAGGACACTTCCGTTCCCATGTGATCGATTTCGAGATCTGAACAAAATTAAGTTTCGTTTGTGCATGGAATGTGCTACGCCTGGACTATAAGTAAACGTGAAAATGACACGGCTGAGTTACCAATGTGCTATTTAGCAATGAAATTGGATACGATGATGTTTCATTTGTGTCATTAGCGAGTGAATTCCACGCAGTCGTTTCAATTTTTTAACTTTTTATCGATATTTGTGCAGCCAAGAAGTTACATTTTTTCCTGAGCCGCCCATGAGGATATACAAATGGGTAACAGTGAAATAGTGTGGTTTTTGCCGTCAGAAATGATCAAAATTAGTCGACTTTTTTGCTTTGTGGTAACACGTACAACTTAAAGCGTGGATAACGAGACATGCAAAGATGCCCCCCAGCATGGCGCGATGGTGAGGGCGCCGCCAACGGCGTAGGGGCGATAATAGTCGCGTCGGATTCGTGTATAAAAGATTTGTAATATCAAGCAAGTGGTGCGGTAAATTGTTCCAATTATGGGTCGACCAGTGGGAAATCAGTCTGTTTGAGTATATTAATAGTTTAGTCATTTGAAATTAAATAGGTTTTGTAAGAAATTCCTGCCAGTCAATGTCTACCGTTGTGCCGTAGTGGGGGAAAAACGGAGCAGTGACGTTTGTGAGGAGATATTTAAGTCTAGATGATCTTAAGTTGCTTTTTGAATGTGTTACTGCATGGCATCAGCATTCGTTAGAGATTTTTCCAAGAGTGATTTCACTTCTTGGGACCAAATTTCCAGGGTGAAATATGAATTTCCAAGATGTGAAAATTTGTAACGCGATCGCAGTGCAATTTTTCTGTGAACCTCTAATTGTGTCGTATTAAAAAATGCCATAAGGTTACATTTGAAGCGGCATCAATGTTGATGTAATATGTCTCATTTTAGCCTCTGGTGTAGAATTTCCTTAATTTAAATTTAAGAAAATAATAAAGAAATTATGACCAAAGAGCCCAAAACACACCATGAACTAAAATCAAACCAAAATTTGGAATAGCCAATGCCTGTTAAAGAATTGGAGCAAATATTATCAGGACAACGAGGTGATTTATAGATCAAGTGAGAGACCATAGCCGAAACGTCAAACCCACCCCCCACAATTAAATAAAAAACAACAAATAAAACACCAACAAAACAAACAAAAAAACAAAAACACCCACCCCCAACAATACACAACGAACAAAAACACCAACAAAAACACCACCAACCCGCCCCACCACCCCTCTCAAGCAAAAGATATGGCACAATGTGATCTTTTCACCAAAAGAAAGGGTACAGGTCACTCCTGACAAACCCCCAACACATGATATGACCACATGTGTAAGAAAAGAAAAAAAAATCTTAAGTATCTACAACCTAAAAAAAAATGAGTTATGACCCCTCCCCAGCCGCCCCCCCCCTAAAAATTGAGTATGACCCACTCCATCCCCGGCAGTCTCAGTATCACCCCTTTGAAGTAACAAAAAAAAATCTGAGATCAATCACCTCTTCGAAAGTCTAATTTCGCGGCCTGGGACATAAGGGAAGTCTAGCAACAGAAAAAATGCCAGCATTTATTGCATAATCATAGGTTAACAAATAGGTCTGGCAAATGAGATTGCCATATGAGCAAAAAAGGATTTTTTTAACCCTTGCGCTAGCAGCGCCAGGGTTATAGCTATGACGCACGGGGAATGTAGTCCCAATTTTTGTGTGGGAGTTTTTTATATCAGGGCTACTTTCTTATTGTCATGGTGCCAAAATTTTGGAAGTGGGTAGGGTAGAGCCCGAGTCAGGGACGAATATCGAATCTCCCAAAATCGGGGGTGTAATTTGTCCGTTGAGCCGTTTGTTACAATCGAAGTCCCGAAATTTTAGCTTGAAAGTCTCGGCCTTGTGTGCATTTTCTTATGGTGATGAAGGCATACCATTGAGGCATAGGGGATTCTACAGTGTGCATCTCTATGCTCAAAGTAAAGGGCCTCTGCTCATCTGGGGGTATTGTCCATTTCAAGTTAACATTCACTAATAGCATGTGAAATTTTACTACCAAGTTTTAGCATGTTTAGGCATTTGACCTTACTTAACAGGTCCATGGTCACACCTCATTCTAAACCTCTGGAAGAGGGAAAGATTTGAACAAAAACTATTTTTTAAAAAACATATCTATATTTTAAAATTTCAAGTGCCTTCTTCTTAATAACGCATATGTTTAACCTTAAAATGTTTATTAATGTAATCATGTCTCATTATAGAACTCAAGCTTTGCCATTTAACCCACAAGCAATTTTCCCCACATTCTATGTAAAAATTAAGAGCTGCCAAAATTGTTAGCTTGTTTGGAAGGGGATATGCCAGGACAAATGAATTGATCTTGATATTAATATACTTGCTAATCCTAGAGAAGAGAGGCACCAACACAGTCTGGTTCCAAACACTTTGTAAGCTGGTAATCACTTGGCATTAAATTATGCTTATCGAGCGAAATGATAGTTTGTTTATAACTTCGATTAGCACTCGCAATTCACAGTTGGGGTTGTTGCGCTTGATATCTTCATCCCAGAGTAAACTTGACCCTGGGACTAGACCATACTTGGTTTCACCTTTTAGGACTTTCAACTAGCAGTGGTTATATATACAAGTCATTTTCTTCATCTTCTTAGGACTCTTAGTTGTGGGAGTTATTAGCGGAACAATACTTAGTCAGAAAAGTATGTAGGGCCTACTTTCCTCACAACATAATGTAGACACATAACTTGTTTTTGAAACATATAAATATACAAATAGTGAATACTCTATATATAATCTATTTGATGTGGCATCTAAAATAGTGTAAACAGACAAGTAACTATATAAATTAAATAGTCAATTGTCTGTTCACACTAATTTTTAAATTACGTCATATCAATAAGAAACACAATTTCCTACTACCTATTGGATTTTTTCACTGATCTTGAGAGTTGTAATGAAACTGTTGTGAAGTTTTTTTTGGAACTCACTTGTATGTCCTGTCATAAGAGTAGAGACCAATGTTTTTACCATTTTACAAAGGCAAATTCGGTTTGTGGTTCCATTTACAAAAGACGATTTTCACCTGATTTTCTGTTAACATGACAACTCGATGACAATTACCATATCACAATCTAACGCTTACCTGTGGAGAGATTATCAGTCATTGAGTCATAGAGTGCTCTCAAAAGTTGGCTTCCACTCCCACTTGGTCCGTTGTTCACTAACATCTCAAGATTCTACCAGAGACACTTTGAACCGAACAAAACACATTTGAAAGCTAATACTGTGCCGTTGAAGGTGATAAAGTATCATGCCACAACTATATTTTGTATTGCAAAGAGGCACTTTTTTCACCTATACAAGTTTTTTGAGACAGGCTGTCGATACCTGCTGTAATCATACATTAAGGCAAGGATTTACAGGCATCATTGAGGCTCTCGTTTTTCAAATATCTATAATTTCTGCACAGATTTGAATAATATTTAATCAGTTAAATTCTAGTAGCCTTTCTTTCTTATCCCTATCACCTCCTATATCCCGACCATGGTTACAATAAGAGTACTTCCAATTTACTAATAATCTGTCATAAAAACACCATAGAAATCATATACAGATTTTATAGAGACTTTCAATAGTACTTCTATATGCAAGTACAATGTAACACCTGTCTACCATTGTCTCCTGATGTGAATTGAATTAGCAACTGTATGGAGTCTACATGTATTGGCGCACATACCATTGTTTGCTTAAAGCGCCATTCAATCTAATCAATCAACCAACCAACCTTAAATATCATCTCATTTTCATGGACACTGCCAGATCGAAGGTGTTTATTGGCCTAAGCACTGCCAAGGGTGCACGTTGATAATTTCTCCATATGATTTTAAGCCTTTGAGGTTCCCCATTGTTCCGCCATGAGGCCGCTCCAAATTTCCCCGTTCCCGACTTTTCATAAATGTCGGGTGAAAAGTGCCGTCGGAAGGCGTTTTTTCATGTATTTTTTGGGATGAAAATGATGTTCTAGGATCAGCTGAGGCCCCCGACAACCTTCTTGGTCACATCCCAAGAGTGAAAATCACGTCTTGGGAGTTTTTCCCATGCATGAGAGTGAACATATCAGGTGAATCACGGGAGCTCGGGTTGTCGGAAATCTGTGGCCTAGAGGTGTGGAGAAAGGAAACGTTTCTAGCGCAGTTTCTATCGCCATGCTTAAATCCATTTTCGTTACCTGCTGTGTATGTGCACTTGCGTTTTGCATTGGATTTTAAATGTCTGAGTCGGAACACTCACTGTCAGCATGAAAATGTGCATCATCAGGGGATGACAAAATGTTTATTTCCTTTTTTCCTGCGAAGCCAGCTGCAAATTTTCCAAATTTAGTTTTTGTGTACAAAAAGCAAATTTCTCTCCAAATTAATTCCAAATTCCCCAATAAAATACCAAAATTTCCTGCAAAGGCATTCCAATCCCCAACTTTTTCATGCAAATGTTTCATCGTTTAGACAGTCCAACGCATATCCCTATAGATCTGAAATGCGGCATTACCAATTATTTGGATCTTGGTTCTCGTGTAAGAGTCCCCACGTAATATCTGCCACTTTGTGGCCATCCACATGCAAATTTTAAAGGAAAACATTTGAACTTTGAGAAAAATTGGAATCAGTAAGTTTAGAATTAAAAAAAATATGTAAAAGGAAGACGTTGACATGGCGATGACGCAAGTCACTTTTATTCTGAAGGAACTGACTCAAGTCACTTTTTTTTTATTCTGAGACCTTACTCGTCACGTTATTTCTCTTGTCATTGAGATTGTACAGTGACTCCACTGACTTGGACTTGACTATAAAAAAATCCAAATAACTTGACATCTGATTTTCAATGATTCAAATACAAGTCCTATGTAAACGTATAAACCAGATATTATTAGGCTGATTGCTTACACACTAGTGACACTACTAGTACCAAATCTGTCTATGAAGTAAATGTTTAAAGGGGGATGACCCCAATTTTAAAGTCCTATAATTTTTCATCTTGATAGAATGGTCTTCCCCCCAAGCCCCCTCTGCAAGTTTCATGCCAATTTTCAAACCCGTTTTGATGTGAATCTATAAATGTGATTTTTGTAATCCCATAGAGTAACTATGTAAAATTAATATTGGTCAAACCAAAAATGGGGCATAAGATTCCACAGGGTAAATGAGGAAAAATATAGCTTTCTTCTGATACCATAATTTTGACCACTTCCGGATAAATCTGGGGTCCCTGCTCATTAGCGATTGGACCATGGACCTTTAACGCACAATATCACAAAAGACTTTACACCATAAAAATATTTTTTTTTTTTATTTATTTACTTGCAAGCTCGAAACACAACGCATTCAATAGTCAAATCCTTACTCTTACAAAACTCTCTTACGCTCTCTATTTACCGGAAGTAGTATTGATTTTTGATATCAGATGAACGGCCCTGATAAGGCCGTATTTTTCTCATTCTTGTCCTGAATTGAGCCCTCAAATCCATTTCATTCCCAAAATATAAACGAAAACACCATTTAAGGTTATAAGCAATATTAGCAATTTTTTTGAAGAGCGCCCTCAATTTTTCAAAAATGTTGAGATTCTTTACACGGTTGCATGGGTAATGGCTAGTAAACTATAACCTTGAATGTTAGCGCGAAAATGTCGTTCACAACCGAATGAATTTTGTAATTAGATAATTAATATCGGGATCCCGATAATATTCAACTGCTGCTGAAACGGCCTTCCATTGTGAAATAGCCGGGAAATAGCGCCATGTACATATCTACGCTCATCCATTAGTTGTTTTAATTGGTTCAGGCAAGTCAAGTTAGAGGTTTTTTCTGGAGGTGGCACTATTTCATCATGGACGGAACATAAACGTACATTTTCCAGCCCGCCGTTAAGTGCAATCTGGGATCCCAATATAATTACAGAAATCGCTTGTTTTATTATAAATACGCATTTTTTAGCATTCTCGTTTGCAGGTATATTTCGTAGACATTAACCAACATAACTCTGCAAAAATATCAATTGAAATTGGGGCGCATTCAAAAATGGGCTAATTGCTTTAACCATGCATCAACTATTAGTACAGTATTGAATAGGGCTTGCAATATGCATTATTGCTTTCTACCATCAAAACCGCTTATTTGTTTGCCCACGGTACATGATGGGGTGTATGTACAAGGCCAGGCTCTCATATCAAGTTCCTTTAGAGAACACTTTGACTTAACTTGACGTAACTAACTGCCAAGACTGGGTGTCCCTTTGCTCGCCTCATTCATTCTCCTTCATTCTGGTCTGCCCTTTGCAATAGATTCGGCATTTTGGAGGTCCAATTTTTTTTTTTTTTTTTTTTGTATAAGGAGACGAACATGTTAGTGTACATTAAAACACAATTTGACTCGATTTTAAATTTTTCCCTGTATTAACGCTTTCTCCCTTGAGGAAGGGGGCAACAGTCCGAAAATTTGCACCCCATCCTTTTCTGACTGTCTGGTCCCTATTGAATGAAAAACAGCAAGAAAATCAACTTTAGCACCAAAATCCTACGGGAACTGTTTCATTGACATACCAACCCACACTATATGTACAAGTGCCAGGCTCTCATATCAAGTAGTCTTTAGAGAACACTTTGACTTAACTTAACTGCATAGGACTGGGTGTCCCTTTGCTCTCTCATTCATTCTCTTCCATTCTGGTCTGCCCTTTGCAATAGATTTGGCATTTTGGAGGTCCAAGCCTGTGTCCTTGGGGATCTGGTCCTTCCATCTTGCTGGTGGGCGAGAACATCTTGCTGGTGGGCGAGAACACAGTAGACATAAATTGGAACAAGCACCTTTAATGGGGGATGGCCTAATTTAAGTATATGAAGTTTTCATCTTGATAGAATGGCCTTCACCCCAAAACCCCATCTGTAAGTTTTGCACCATCATTACAATCCTTTTTCATGTGAGAGCTAAAAATGTGATTTTGTAAGTACTGTGTAAAATTTGATATTGGTCAACCAAAATGGGGCACATTTTCGCTCATAATTTCCACCAAACATCCTTTAGCCGTAAGATTTCACAGGGTAAATGAGAAAAATAATAGCTTCTGATACCAACATTTTGACCACTTCCGGTAAAATCTGGGGTTCCGGGGATGAGGCTATTAGTGATAGGACCATGGCCCTTTAAGAACAAAATCTCATTTCTGGCACTGCCTGGTAGCACCATCCCAGCTAGTAGTCTGCTGCCCTCATTAGTTTCTTTCCCACCTGTTTCAATTTCCCACCTGTCTTCCTTCCCTCCAATTGGACATCATCATTACCTTGACACAGTTCAGTGACCCCATCATACTTACCCAAGTATTGACCACCCGACCCACATTCTCCCCCTAAAATGAGGATGATATTTGATACCCAGAAACTATTAGGCTACAAGTTCACATGTACACAGATCAGGGTCATTGACATATGTCCTTGGAGATGAGATTGAAAGTATCCCTGGATGGTCTGACAGGTGTCCCTGTCATCCAGTCACATGGTAATATTTTGGAGCCAACACACCTGATTGGACAAGCAGAATCTGGACACCATAGCTGACAGATTGGGGTCTGGACATCTTTTGCATGTTTGCAGTTTTTACAGGTATGTCAAAATCTTTCTTGTTTCTTACTAATTGATAATATGGCAAGGTTGTTAACTTACAGAATCAAAAGTGCTAGGGATTAGGTCTTATGGACTCCCTAACTTACTGAAGCTTGACAAAATGCTGATGCATATGTTTTGTATCTTTCAATTGACATGTCAAGTTACAATACTATAGGCCTATATAGTCTAGGCCTATGACAGGAGTTTACAAGCGGCTAGGGGCCGACCAGGTAAACTTATACTTACTGTATAAATCGCAGTTCAGCCAACTGAAGTTGCCATTGCAATCTCTACGTCCAAAATAATATATAGAAAAATTTTGTGTCAGAAGTTGAAATCGAACCCCCGACCTTATAATTACAAGACTTGCCTATACACGCACGCCTCACATTTTGAGCCGACAGAAGATTGTTTTTTTTTTTGTAATACTTAAATAAATACATTAACGGAATAAAGCGCACATAGGCCATAATCTTCTTAAATGATGAGGTTACCTGGTCGGCCCTTAGCCGCGTCTCAGGAGTTTCAGTATGTGTCTGAATTGAGCCATGTTGCCAATTTTAGATTTGCTCCCAAATAAAAGAAAAAAACTGTGGAAGAAACAGCTTATTTGGCACTCTAGCAAATATCTATCAATGTAGTACTTTATTTAGACTGTGCAATAGGTAGCCATGCCTGAGGCAAGAAACCCATATTACAATTTACAGAACTACCATTACAACATTACTTGATGTAGTGGAGGTGATACACTCATATACGTAAAAAATTACAACACTTTTTTTTTGTATACGCCAAAAAATAGTAATTACACCAAACACACGGTTACGTGAAAAATAGTACGCATTACGCATGTGTGAAAATCAACTCTAAGCACCTTGTCTAGACTTAGCGCCTTAGTGTTTTTAACTTTTGGCGTATACCCCAAAAATTGAGTATCTAGGCAAATAATTTTTATCTTTGCATTACAATATGTCATGAAATATCACATGTGAAATGGATATGGGTGTAAGGCTGCCGCTTCCAAATCCAGGGGCATTCGGTGACAGAGAATGTGAAAAAATAGTGTTCTTTGTTTGAGAGACATCCAAAAATGGGGTCTTTGGGTGATTTTTTTGCAAAATATCTTTGATTGACAGCAGTGAAATTAAAAAAAAATATGGGGTACGAGCTTCAAAAGTGCTAAAATGGGACCAAATGCATGCAAAGCACAGCTCAATTTACATTATTAATTTGGCCCAAATTTAGGCCAAAGTTGATCACAATCCCTCAAAAAAATCGGGGCAAAACAACATTCGTCCCAATATTTTGAGCTAGGAGAAAAACCCAACTCCAGCCCCCTCCCAGTTGCTGCGGCTTACTGAGGCAAAAAATATTCGTAGGTCGTCCCAACAAAATAATCTCAAGTTGTCACGGTAATTTCCTCCATTGAATTCTAAACGAGACCAAATGTGCATGAAAATGCCCCCTTTTCATTAATTTGGCCCAAATCTAGGCTATAACTGGTAAAAAATCTCAAAAAAAAAGATGAAAATGCAAATTTTGGTCCATTTTGACCTGCTTTTATGCCGCTGGCAAAAAAATGTTGGTATAGATTGTACAGATTTTAAAAAAAAGGATTTAATACTTTCCTCAGTCCCCTGAATAACAAGTTTGTAGAAAGATAACTCATGCAGTATACATAGGGGCATGACAAAACCAAAGTAGTGCAGCTAGCAGCTGTACGGTCTCTGTAATTTGCAGAATAAAAATTGCAGAAAATGCAGAGTACCAAGTGTGCGAGTTTTCATGATAGTGAGTTTTACCATAGTTATACTTTTACTGGCATTAACCCTAGCCTATCGCCCAGAATACTTATAAAAATCATATATTGTTAATTAGTGTTTGTTATCAAAAACAAAGAACAGTTTGTAAAAAAACAACATTAGTACTTTTAATTTTTCATGTGTTTTGATTACATTTATAATTACTTTTCTGAGCACTCCACACCATTGAACTCCTGCACCGCCTAGTGCACTGACTTTTCTAGATTGAAGGTTAATATGAGGTTACCTCATGAACTATTAGGGAATTGTGAAAAACAAGACCAACCCTCATGGGTGCTTTTCTGTTCTGGTAGAAAAGACATTACCAAGGTCATCCTCACTTGTACCAGTCAGCTCATTCATCAAAATCATGATATGTGAAACCACTTCCAATTTCTATTCAAGTTAGACAGATGGAGATGTCAAAATTCTGTAGTGAATAAAATTAAAAGTTTGGAAGTTGTTAATCTGTGTTACAGACCTTTATAATACTCCATGGAAAGATAAGCTGTTGGGTACTTTAAGCTATATAGGGACCAACTGGTTAACATGGTTTTACAAATCTCTCTCTCGAGTTCGCCCCACCCCATGGACTAAGTAAAACTGAGTCATTGACAAAGACTATTAAGTTGAAGAATGCAGACTCAACAACACCCCCTGAATCACCCCTATTGCATCTTATCACACAAAACATGTTGTGTATGTAGGTTAATGATCAATGCCAAGAAAATCTTTCCTCAGAGCACCTCGGACTATAATATTTACATCAAAAGCCAGCCCAGCTTGCGATGCAGACACTGAAACTCGATCTAGTGGTAACAACTCGCGAACATTTTTCTCTGCATTTTCTGCATTCTGCAAATTACAGAGACCGAGCAGCGGTACCTTACTGAAGAACAGTTTTGGTTGCAATTGCAATAAATGTTTACCCAACAAAATGTGTCCATGTTTGTTTTGATGTATAATTGAGCCCCATTTATAGAAAATTATTTGCCTGTCATTTTGATCTTGCGAACTGATTTGCCCTTACACTTGGGATAGCCTAGTCAAGTGCACATTCCATTTCCATCATGAGGCCCAATTATAGAGCTATCAAGGATGACCTAGGTCACCTATAAAGTAGAATAAGCAAGGTTGAGACCCACACACACAAGATCACACAGAAATTGCTTTCTTACAGCATGTGATGAATTTACACACAGTGATAATTGTGAGCAAAGGGAAGTCTTTAAAAATGAATTTTAAAGGCATTATCGGTGATTTGCTAAAAAAGAAATTTGATAAAAATAATGAAAGATAAGACTTGCATGTCTGTGACTCTGGCTGATTGGTGAAGCTGTAAACCTAATTTGCATAAATGCATCCTTTCATCAAAATATGAAAACAGTAGTCAAATTGTTTTATAATCACTAATTTCAATTTTCATTAGGAAATATTTGTTTTTCCATTTGTAAAACTAAGCCGAGTATGTTTAAGTTCCAGATCGAGGTTGTCGAACTTGTCTCTAACATAAATAACTTTTTTTAAACTTTTTTTACTACAAGTACGTTCAATCCAATATTTCCCTTTTCACTATACATGCTCAAAGATGGGAGTTTGCACAGTGGTCATGTGACATATATTCAAGTTTTAACACCCAGGGCTTACTGATGTTTGATCCATAGACCCCTTTTCT
Organism: Ophioderma brevispina; assembly: GCA_023653785.1. NCBI lineage: Eukaryota > Metazoa > Echinodermata > Ophiuroidea > Amphilepidida > Ophiodermatidae > Ophioderma > Ophioderma brevispina. The sequence goes on from JAMKCH010011664.1 coordinate 36,850, forward strand.
AGGATCCCTGCTGGATTATTACACCTTGTGAATATTCATGAACATAATCATGCTCTTTCATTGGTTGATTCTGATTACAAGTGCTATTTCCCTTGGGAAATAGTTTGAACTACAGTTGACTCCGCTTAATTGGGACTCCTTGGAGTAGAGAAAATATCCCGCGATTAACCAGAAATCCCAATTTTAGAGAAGTACACACAGACACTAGGAGCCAGAGATATTGGGGCATATAATTACTAAATGTTAACCTGCACAACAGAAATAATGTTTGTTATAGTTTTTATGAATATGTATGCCAATGAGAAAGGGTAAAAATGTACTTGCACATTTATAACATGAGAAGTTCTTAATATAAATGGAAGCATTCATATTTTCATTTTTTTTTTTTTTTTTTTTATTTTAAAGGCATTATCGGTGATTTGCTAAAAAAGAAATTTGATAAAAATAATGAAAGATAAGACTTGCATGTCTGTGACTCTGGCTGATTGGTGAAGCTGTAAACCTAATTTGCATAAGGAAGTGGCTATCGGCCCGACAGTCGGCTGAATAAGACACGGTAGAATGACTATTCCCCGACTGCCGGTTGACAGAAACGAAATGACTATTGAACCGACAACCATGTGCGACCTGTGTGCGACAACTCGAATCTGATCAAACTACATTTAAACTAGCTATTCCTATAGGTTCCGATGCTCCAGCATCAGCAGCACCTCCCTTCCCGTCATGATCAAATCTGAGTATCCCCCTCCTGGGTTTTGGTTATCCCAAATCTTCCTTTAGAAATCCCGTGCGCATTTTTTTATCATCGTGATCTGTGCAGCGGCTGAAGAAAATACACAAGCCTGACTAGTTGTGCCCAAAGCATTCTTTGTTGTGCCTGCCCTACTCGGTGTAGGCCTATTTTGTTAATTTATCGCCCGGGTTTATCGCGGTGTTCTCTGTAACTGGCTAGTTGTTTATTTTCACGTCTTTACTACTTTGTCCCAGTATATATAGGTCCAAATTCGAAAAGCAGGGGCAGTACTGCCTCACTACACAAGGGCTGCCGATTTTAATCTTCCTTGGGGCGGCTTTCAACCACTTTCTCCTTTAGTCGGTTGAATAAAATGCACACGTGTAAATAGCGGATACACTGTTAAAAATTTCCGTAAATTAAGAAAACAGATTTTCCGTAAATTTACGGAAAAATCTGTTTTAGAAAACAATAAAAATAAAAAACAAAAAATAGCTAAAAATGTTAATTTACGGAAATATTTCAAACATTTCTGGCAGCAATATTTCCGGAATCTTTTTTTTGGTTCCGTAATTTTAAATTACGGAAAAATTCTGTTAAAATACATATTTTTTTCCATAATATGAGACAAATTTCTGTAAAATTACTGTCAAAGTTCCGTTAATTGACAGAAATTTCTGTAAATTTACCCTAAAAATGACTGGAAATACTGCTGCCAGAAATTTCCGTAAATTTACGGACATTATTTTAACAGTGTAGAGGCCGCATACACTATTGACCCGACAGTCGGCTCAATAATGCGGAATGGTTATCGACCCGACTGTCGGGTAAATAGTGTATGCGGCCTCTGACCGCTATCAACACGACAGTCGGGCCGATAGCCATTTCGCATTATTGGGCCGACTGTCGGGTCAATAGCCTTTGCCTTTGCATAAATGCATCCTTTCATCAAAATATGAAAACAGTAGTCAAATTGTTGTTTTATAATCACTAATTTCAATTTTCATTAGGAAATATTTTTTTTTCCATTTGTAAAACTAAGCCGAGTATGTTTAAGTTCCAGATCGAGGTTGTCGAACTTGTCTCTAACATAAATAATTTTTTTTTAAACTTTTTTTACTACAAGTACGTTCAATCCAGTTCAACCCTTTTCACTATACATGCTCAAAGATGGGAGTTTGCACAGTGGTCATGTGACAGATATTCAAGTTTTAACACCCAAGGCTTACTGATGTTTGATCCATAGACCCCTTTTCTAGGATCCCTGCTGGATTATTACACCTTGTGAATATTCATGAACATAATCATGCTCTTTCATTGGTTGATTCTGATTACAAGTGCTGTTTCCCTTGGGAAATAGTTTGAACTACAGTTGACTCCGCTTAATTGGGACTCCTTGGAGTAGAGAAAATATCCCGCGATTAACCAGAAATCCCAATTTTAGAGAAGTACACACAGACACTAGGAGCCAGAGATATTGGGGCATATAATTACTAAATGTTAACCTGCACAACAGAAATAATGTTTGTTATAGTTTTTATGAATATGTATGCCAATGAGAAAGGGTAAAAATGTACTTGCACATTTATAACATGAGAAGTTCTTAATATAAATGGAAGCATTCATATTTTCATTTAAAATGTCCCACATTCAGTGGTTCTTTTATGATATCAATGTAGTTACCTGATCAAAAATGTCCCGATTATCAGATGGAGCGTCCCAATTAAAAGGTGAATTTTGCACACACAGAAACGGTTTCCTGATTCAGCATGTCAATTATCAGAAAATCCCCTTTATCAGGATCCCGATTAACCAGCTTCAACTGTATTTCCCTACAACCTCTTCCCCTACAACCTCTTCCCCAGAGCCACAGTAAGGTGTAAGAAATCAAATATTACATGGTTTATATCGGGAACCCCCTTAACCATGTAGTATTACTATTGGAGTGATATTTTTAAAGGCACTAAAAAATCCACTGCAGAACAGAAAACAAATTGGAAAATAACCTGAAAAAGCCTGCTGTAGGCCTATATTAATTATGGTGTAACATTTGTAACAACCAGTATTAGTTACAGTCCATTATCAATATTATGACATAAAAGTAACACAAATCGTCTTTTCCCTTCGCAGGTGTAACTTCTGGTAGTTAAGCTTCTACAACACCAACCAATTACCAGTCAAGTCTGGCTTCAGGGATCTCTTGCATCTAGCTAGTAATTGATTACAAACACTCAATTATACAAGGCAAGCAAATCCCTGAAAAACTTACTAGACAAAAGGATGAGCTTGCAGATGAGCTAACTTAGTCACTCAGGCAATTAATCCCTTTTATTTACACCATTGGCATTTCTTTGAAGGCAATAAAAACTGAAGGGTTTACTGCACAGTCAACATTGAAAGTGTGCTGATTTCAATAGGCTCTTACAAACCAATGCCCAGGCCTCTCCTTACTCATTTGCATATCAAAAGGGTAGTTACAACAATTTGTCATCTTGCCTTTTGAAGTCATTGACATTGGCAGTTTTGGTAACAGAGTTGGATTTGTGTACCAATCAAGAAAGACATGAAGAAGATGAACATGGAGCCAGCCAAAGACGAGATCATGATGATAAAGCTACCTGCTTTGGGGAGGAGGAACAAGAGAAAGATACAAGAATCCAGTGATGGCAATACAGGTGGGTTTTGTGTAACTGTTTTAGTTTGTTTACTTAACTTAGCAACAGAAATAACTGACCAGTTTTTGTTTGAAAGACTGACAAGCAAAAGCAACAGTCTGAGACGAATTCATCTCAGCAACAGCTAAACTGAAATATACATTTTGTTAATGAAGGTTTCCGCTTGAGCCCAAATTCAGCACAAAAGCAAAGAAATGGAAAGCTGGTGGTTGTGCTTGAAAGGTTAAAATGTCCAATTTTGAAAATGACACTTTAAAGATTTTCAATTAATGGCCTTTGTGTACATGTAAGTGCCTTTCAACCTTGCCAATTTCAATGACAGTTCCTTTTCTTGACAATCGTCAAAGTATGCTTGAGCTCATTCAGTTGTAGTCCACAGTACAACTCTTTTGAAAAAACTACGTCGTAACGTTGTCATTTCAAAACAGTTCTGCTTTCAACCCAGAGCGTTAGTATTTCGTTACTCTAATTGCTTGGGCACTAATGTCTCAAGAAAGCTGCCCACCATTGGTAAATAAAGTATATTTTAATTTTGCTGTTGTTTGTCAGTATTTTAAAAACAATATCAATTTCTGATCTGGTTAATATTTTTGTGTTAGTTGCATCCTGGTTTTGCAGTACAGTTGATTCTTGGCTGAAACCCAGAAGGTGTTTTGAGTCAATCCCACAAGGCATCAGTTGGGAAATTTCACCTCAATAGGTCATGTGATCCCATAGAAATCTATTCTTACCACATAAAAACCCTGACTTAAATTGCTCATTGTAACCCCTAGCATTAGTACTTAGGGAATTTTTAGCAGGATTATGAAATATATTTGTGTTTCTTAAACCTTGGAACACTTTTTGTCCTAAGTACTGATGACATGTGTTTAGTACAACAATATAGCACATTGCTAGGCATCATGGGATTGATTCAAAACACCTCTGGCTGAAACCTTACTAAAACAACATTTCATTGTAGCTAGTTGATTATTGGCTAGTTCTTAAGCCTGATGTGGAGCTTTAGTAATAAGGTTTAAAATTTCCCTGCGCAGATGGCTGGGCAAATTTGCTAGAGCTACCTGTACAGTTGCACAAAAAAGTCATCTTGGCATTTTTTTTTATCAATATTTGCCACAGTCCGATAATTTTAAGTTTTCGGAATATACCTTTATTGCTCATGGTCTTGGACTCTTATTTAACACCTCGCCTGTAAAAAGCGTGCAAAAGGCTGAGATAGAACACCTGAAAGACGTAAACACCCCCAACCCAGAAGTTGCAGTTTTTATTTTTCAATGGTCAGGTGAAGTACAATGCAATAATATATGTGTCTGGATTGTACACAGAGGGTTTCCGATCGGAATGAGCTGAGAAAGCCTATGCAATAGTGAGTGATAAGCGGTTCGAGTCCCAGTACACTGCAGTGCCCATCAAAACTGCAACTTTGGTTTGGGGTTTCCATCTTCCAGACATTCATCTTGCCAGTTTTGAACAATTTACAAGCAAGGTTGTTAAATGAAAGAGCAAGGCTTAGGCAACAAAAATTTTTGGAAAACTTAAAAAAAAATTGGACTTGGCACCATAATGATCAAAAACATGCCGAGTTACTTGTAGTGCCAAATGATACATGTAGCTAATGATAGTTGCCCAGATCTGTAAAATTAAAGGTGGCAACGAGGAGATTTCACAAACAGGCGCCCTAAAAAATGAAAGTATGATGTTGGCCTGATGTAAAGCTCTTCCATCAAAATATCCCCATCTAAAAGGATTAGTGGGAAATGTGCTCTGGATACAAAAATTGTGAATTTTCTAATTTTCGTAAGGAGCAAATACGAAAATTCAGCCTATGTTTTATATTGAAATTAAGCGAATCAAAATCACCTTGTTCTCTCTCTTTTAAGACAGTTCTGTAGCCAAATACAAGGTAAGAAATAATGAGTGTCTAAAGATATAATGAATTATACTAGACAAAATATTTGTGTGTCTCAAAATATCTGTTGGGCACCTTTAATGCTTAAATATTGTTATTTTTTGCTTTATATTAAAAAAATCATTTCACAAGAAATACCAGTTAGATATTGCGAGATCTGATTTCAAATTAGTGAGTAACAATAATTACAAAGGTTTCATTGGGGAAGTAGTTGTGGTTGATACTGTACTGTACATTTGAATTTTATTACTGAAAACATGTTATCATATTTTTTTTATTTAAGGGGTTTGACGTAGTGATCTACTCGATAAAATTTTCCAGAATTCACATTATGGATTATAACGGTGCTGATTAAGAACTGAAATAAAAATGGGGGTCACGACTTTGTTTTGAGCTATAGCAAAACCAAAAAGTCTGTTGTCACTTTTGAAACCACGCAAGTCTATAGGAAAAAGTCAAAATTGAAGTTTAGTCGCCTACAAAATAAAATCTCGATAAATTTGTAATTTCTAATATGTTGAGGCCCCTATCCCCGATGTTTTCTTCAAAAAGTTGACATAAAAAATGGGTCCACCGACTTACTTTTTCCATTCCACGCCGAAAACCACTGAATTGGGCACTTTTCAAATTGGGCGCTTGTTGGGCGGCAAGAACAATCCGCTCCACATTTTGCGGAAGCAGGAACGCAGGAGTAGAGATGCGAGATTTAGTAAACGCAAACAAGCGCAAGTTATTCGCGGTATATGCGAATGATACCTTCGCAGCTCAAACTAAAATTCTTCCATGGTCATGAATGGCTCCAAACAGAATGCTGAAGGTGTAAAAGCAGCTTGCGCGTACACAAATCCACAAGTCAAACCCCTTAAGGGGCAACCAAGGATTTACTATTAGGTGTCACGAAAAAATTGAAATACTGATTTTACCCTGATGTAAAGCTGTCCATCAAAAAATGTCTTCCATCTGAAAGGATTAACGCCAAGAATGTTTCTTTGGTACAAAAAGTGTGAATTTTGGAATGTCGTATAGGAGCAAATATGAAATTCAGGCCTAGTTTTACATTGAAAATACCAAGCAAATCTAAATCGCCTTTTTTGCTCCTTTTAAGAATTTCTGTAGCGAAATACAAAGCAAGAAAGATGTTGAGTGTCTATCTATATAAATTCTATTATGACACAATATGTGGGTGCCTTAAAATCTCATTGCACCTTAAGGACTAATCTATCCATACTTCCAAGAAATCGCTTTTAGAAAATCAGGGTGCACCTGATATTGAAATGACGGGGGTGGTAATCATCGTGGGTACTGTGCATTATCTGTGATTGGGTCAAAGGTCAGGC